>OMNW01018344.1:38619-50886 GCA_900303245.1 Selene dorsalis
AGCACCCTGCATTGTGACTGCAGCCTGGTTGCTGGGCGGCCGGATGAACTCTGTGTTTCGCGCCTCAGTGACAGTGAGACAGTGCGACCCCGACCCTGGCTGGCAGCACCTGCCGTCAGTCATCGGCAAAATGAAAACATTTTCATAGTCCTCTACCTCGCCACACTTCCTTCTCTCTGTCCACCCACCTCACCCCCTCGTCTTCCCTGTCCCCACTTCTTCCTCCCCTCCACTTCCCTGTCCTGATCTCCCGCCTTACACACACCTGTCAACACGCTTTCTGAACACAGACACACGCCCCCAGTGGACCATGTGGAAGAGGGCAGGGGGGGTTCAGGAAGAATAAACTTCCTTCTCTGACCCTCAACAGGACACCTCCCATACGCTGCTATGAGGAAAGGGAGGGACAGACAGAAAAGAGAAGTGAAGGTATGATGGATTTGCCATATTCAATACTCACCACTGGTTTCATTGTTGAAGTCCAAAGCTTCCACTATCAAAGTGTAGGACCTCTGAGGAAGATAAGACACAAGCGTTAGCTAAGAGCAGGACCACCATGGTGTAATTACTGCATCATAAAACAAAACTATAAACATTAACATTCAGTGATTGGGTGATTAATATTCTGAGTGTGCACAATGGCTGACAGCTCATTGTTTGTCAGAAACCACCAACTTGTAGGGGGTTCCCACACATGTTTCCCTTAAAACAAGTGTCAGAAAAACATGAATCACCTTATCAACAGTCAGTTTTGATGTTGCTGAGACAATAGAAGAAGAAGAGCATATTTTCAATTCCCTTTAGAAATAAAAAATTCCAAAACCAAGATCCTCCCCCTTTTCCCCCTCATCAAGTTAGCTTACAATGAGGCCTAGCACAGGAGCTGCTAACTGTTAACCTATAACAATGGTCCCGTTGATCTGATTAAGGGAGGATAAGCTTGCAGTGGGGCAGAGGTCTCAGCATCGCAGCGATTAGGATGACAGACACATGGGCAGTGGTGTGGTCTAGCTGGACACCCACCCAGCAGGTGGGCGTCTGATGCACAGAAGAAGGAGCCAAACAGTGCCGGCCTGCACCAGACAGACTGTTGGTTAAAAGGCAAGAATAATTTAAAATAAGGAACAGTGCATAGAAAAAGATACTCTCATCGCACAGTGCCAAAAATGTGTCTTCATCTCAGCCACGGTAACCTTGCGCTCTTTAGAAACAGCCCCCCGCCCACCCCCAAATACAGTTTTTCCACATGTTTAGAAAATGTGGCGAGTGAAGCTGGTGGATGATTTCCAATGTTCTGAGAAAGCACATAGTTGGTTTTGTTTTGCAATGTATATGGGATTTTCAATTTCATGCTAATTTATAAACTTCTAACTGAGAGCTATGAACATCGGAACAGTCCAGGCGGCCGAGAGGCTTTTTAGGTAAACTCGAGGGGCAGGAAAAAACACACAAAGAAGGAACCATATGTGACGGATGGTAAGACAGAATAAAATCTGCAGGAAGGCAGAGACAGTGAGACACTGGACTGAGTGCTAAACTCTGGAGGGCCTGTCTTTATTTCAGCACTCCTGAAAACACTTTGTCTGATTCAGGGCCGGTAGCGCTCACACCAATATCAGCTTACACATTCACAGTGCCCTGTGCCACAGTCATGAGGAAGCAAACGATGCGTCTGCGAAAGCAAACGACAGACTCAGGGAGAAAGTATGCGATTGTGAGAAAGTGTAATCCACTTACAGTGTCCAAGTATACACTAGAAAAACACCTCGCAGCGCGGCTTGGGAGGCATTTCAGACATTCTGCATTGCAGCGATGCCCCCTCTTCCCTGCAATGACTTCATGGTAAACAAATCTGCTCCAAAGGAAAACCCCTGTTCATTTTCTGCAGAAAGAATGAGGAGGGTATGACTCACTCCTCAAGTTTCTTTTTTCATGGCTTTACCTTGTTTTGTCAGCCATTCAACTTTCCATCTCTCCAGGAGCTATTTGTCTCATCCTGTGCCAGTATTTCACTGCAATCAGGGCAGCTATTATTTCAGATGCAGCACTCATCAGCAGCATGGGCAGGACAATACGTTCTGACTCACAAATGGCTGCAATCAGTTCACACAAAACCCAAGTAAGTGAGTCAGTGGTAATGTGATACCTGATCATCTATTACTACAACCCAACCTACAGCTACTTATATTGACACTATTAACACAGCAGTATTTTGAGTTCTTTTGAGTGGGCCACCCAAAACAAACCCCACATATACGCCACAGAACATGAGCCGATCCTTAAAACAGGAACTCAAATGCAACATCACTGAGCTCACATGATTCCAGTGGATTATCTGTCTCTTTCTGAAATTAGTCATCAACGCAACATTTACTAAATGTGTTTGTGACTAACATGAGAAGCCACAAATAGTCCTCCCAAAAAAAAAAAAAAAAAAAAAAAAGAAACTTCTGTTGCATTACAATTTTTTACTCTACTCAACTTAAATCATGCTTCAATGACCTCTGGAACAATCTGAACATTTCAGAATAGGATATAATCAGTTGACAGGTGGTTTCAATAAGTGAAACAACAACTCCTCTGGTCCACCTGCTACATGGAAAGACTTCACACTGTGTCCAGAACTGATGGGAAAAAACACCAACAAATCACTTGATGGTGGATTGTTGTCAGGAAGAATAAACTTTAATGACTTATAGGCCGATTAATACTCCAGCCCACAAAAGCACAACAACACACCCATATCTTGCATGATTTGGACTTGCCTCAACATGGAAGCTATTGCAGCAAAGTGATCATCATCACCACTGACTAATGATACATTTGTCCTACATTCTCATGATTAAGGAGGACCACACCAAAGGACATGGGAAAAAAAAAAAGAGACTCAGTATTTTGGCACTCTCATAATGTTCCTGTATTATAGCGCACCGAGTAAAATGTCATAATGGCTTGATCTAACAAGTAGCAACGCCATTATTGGGATGTTTAGTTCCAGACCAAATAACTGCTCCCAGAGAGTGAGATACTGCCTTACTCCTCATTCACTAACACTCCATAACTCCTCTGCAGTTATCAACTTGGAACCGTCTGCCACTGCCAGGTTCACTTTTCCCAGGCTCCCAGCTGACTCACAACTTCTCTTTGAACTACAGAGCACATTCTCTCTCTCTCTCACACACACACACACACACACGCGAGCACACAAACACACACATGTCCAAGTGCAATAAGTGTGGCCATATGTCTTCTTATCTTTCTTGGCCAAGTAGACACTGTCCAACAGACAAGCAACATAAGCGATAAAGATCATTCCAGTTCGAATCACAATGACTTGCCAAAGAACACTACTGAATCTTCTCAGTAGGGGAATTTTCCCAATACACACACACACACACACACACACACACACACAGTCCTCTCAGCTTGCCCTCAGCTGAAAATGGAGCCATCTGATGTATCATTACAAGAAAATCTAACAAAATAAAAAGGAGCTATGTCCCGCAGAATAACAGGCAAAAGCCAAAGGTCTAAATAAAGGCAAGGCACAACAGATTAGACTGGTCTAGGCCTCCACTCAGCACAGAGGAAATGTAAACAGTCTAGTCAAAGGGATGTTGACCTTCTGTATCAGTTTTCCTGAGTCAATCACTTCAATAGTATCAAACTCAGATCTATCCAATTATTGGGACAGCTAAGTAACACGCCCTGTTTGCCATAAAACCAAAGGCTCACTCATGAAAAGACAACTCACACAAACACCTTGAAAACCACTTAATGCACTGATGGACTGGAAGGAAGCAATGCAGTGTTTGCCAAGAGATTTTCATCACAACGAGTGTTGGAGAAAGACTGTTGTACAATCAATGGCTTATTAAATATCCTGTAAGAAGCACATCAGCCTGCAATACAACAGAACCTCAGCCCGAGGAAAGAATCTCACCTTTTGCCAACTAAAACAAAAGACAAAGCAAACAGATTTTGGATCTCTCACAAGGCAAACAAGATCAAAACATGAACCCAGGACCAGGAATGAAAGTCATATCAAGCATTTAACTAAACAAGCAGCCTGTCATCTGTACTTTGCAAGGGTCACTGGCCATTAAGGGAAACAAAAACAAGACACAGGTGATCCCAATTAAATGTATTTTCGATGCATGTCACGACTCCATACAGCATGAAACAACTCTGATAAGCTGCAAAGCCTGAGAACATTATGTAACGTCACACTGACACTATGAGTACAACGGGAAAGTGCTCGTTAAAGAGAGCACATTTTTTTTCCCTCTTTCACTTTAGTGATTTGCACTTACCGGCCACATCAGAGTAGACTATATAAAACAAACATGTCATTACTCCCGCAGCTGCCGGCATTGCTTAGCGTCAAGGCTGACCTGACTATTATTCTGCAACTCACCTGATCCCTGTTCTCAGACGGCGACGACTTGTCAACAAATCAATTATGCCAACAGATCCCAGGTCAGAGAGGACATGCCAGCATTGTGTTAAGGGAAATTATGCTATAAAATATAGACATAGTTAAATCAGACTTGGGAGTAAGCCCAATAGAGTTGAGGGTTGAGATGAAAAGAGAGGAAGCTGAAGCAAGCGGGTCATTGAGCAGATAAGTGCCAAGATAAATTGACCCAATTCAATTAAAAAAAGGTATTTTCTTGAACTGGTGTAACGTGGGCAAATGTGCTGAGGTGGCCACAGAGGCTAGGTCACAGCTTGCCTGAGAGCCAACTTCATCACTGCTGAGTCTACTACAACTGCTTCCTGTTGCTTGCCCTGCACTGGCATTACAGCTGCACTGCCTCCATTATGTTCTGTAATCCTCACTGTAGTCACTGAGGGCACACCATTGTCCCCGCTTGATACACTGTGAGGGCCTGGGTAGCCTCACTTCTCTGTGGAATAAAAGCACATGAGCAGACATGGGCTGAATCCTACACAGCACTCTAAAACACAGATGTGCTCATGTTAAAGATGCCCAGCCGACGGCATTCAGCTGGACGCCTGGCTCTTGCCCTACCTGATCTGAGCACATGTGTGTAGCCTCATTAAGTGCAGCAGTTACTGTGGGTGGCAAGGTTAAAGCGATGAAATGCCTGGGGTCCAACCGAGCGTGACTTAAACAAAGCCCTTGGCCTGGACAAGAGGCCAACTTCATGCAGCTCACAAGAGAGGATGGTGGGGAGGGAGGGGGGCTTCATGAACTCGGAGTACCCAACAACCCAGTTGCACCACACTGCCATCTGTCCACAACAGCCAATCAACTTATGAAAAGGACAAAGAGTGATATCATACCTAACCTGACGATTGTTAATGTGCACTGAAGTAAAGCACTTAGAGTGAAGGATGAGAGAATTTAACGAGCCGCTCTGTCCTTCATCAGGTCTCAGCCTGGGTCCTACACTTGGATTAAAATGAGTTCATCTAAACCCAAGCTATTTTAGCTGAGCCACTACATAGTAAACAACTGTGACACTTTAACACTTTTACTTCATTTACTCAATGTTTTTCTAGCCAGTTCTGATATTTCAATGCCTCTGCTGCGGACAATAACATTCTTCACTGTTTAAAAGGTCATTTTTGGAAAGAAGTTCCCAAATTATCAGCGTGTCAGAAAAGAAATTCGAGTTAAGTTAGCAGAGACCTCAAACTTGAAATGGCACCAGTTTTCATTTCAATGTCAACAAGTGCTGTTTTCATGCAGGAATGATCTTCAGCCCCGTAAGATTAAACTAATCTGGCTGCGAGCGTCCATGCCAACTTAGTGTTGCCATAGTGTGAACATAAACAGAAACCTTTGTCTTTTAAAAAGGTGTGAGGCGCCAGTGTCTAAGTGCAGGGTAAATAAAAAATACAGACCATATCAAATTGCATGCTACCCTGCCGAGAACACTGTTTTACTGGCAATCAGATCATAGGGAATTCACACATCCAAACGATGTGCTCTGCCCCACAGGTAACACACACACACAAATGTACAACGTGAGAGGAAATCAAATATGATCTTCCAGTTCTTTCACTTATTCTGGCTGCTTGATGCCACCACTGTGGTAAAAGACCTTCCATCAAGATTGCGGTAAAAATAGCCTTGATGTAACTGGACACACACATACCAGTGGACTGTGCCTTTCACCCATCAGGCAGAGTGGAGGAGTTTGCGGGCCAAGCTGTGGGGCCAAGCTGTGGGGCCAGCCAGTCTGTGCACAGTCCTAGTTTTTTCACTCCATCGAAATGTGCTCCAGCATGACAAATCATATCTCTTGCAGAGCTACAACACTCCCACAGGCCTGTCGGCCCAATTTATTTACTCTATGAAGAAGAGCTGACACTCGAGGAAACCAGAAAGTGGGCTTTCACTTTGGACTTACTGTCCTGTGCAACATGAGCAGCTGCCAGGGAGGCAGAGGAGAAGAAATCAGTGAGAACACAACTCATCCAACTTTTTATCTGTCGAATCGTGCCAGGCAAGAGGGAAAATATTTATGGAGGAACATTTCAAGAAAGCTTTGTGTAGAGCAGTATCCAACAGTCACACGAGTGAAGTTTTTCAAGGAGAACAACCTAAACTGTATGCTGTTCTTGAAATATTTAATTCTATTGACACAGATGAGTTTCTGGTGGTTTAAATTAACTGCAACTCCTAATTTATTCACTTTTTTTTTTAAAAAGCTCCCCCTGCCTCATTATACAAGCCTGCTTCTGAAAATAGAGGTTTTGTGATGGCCAAATATGTATGCAGTGTAGTCTGAGCACAGTGTTTAGACAGAACAGACAGCTCTGGGTCTGATGGAGAAAAATACCTGCAGCTGCTTAATTGGCGCAGATAATAAGGAGACCAGGGGGTCTTTCCTCAAAAGGATAATTCACAGAGAGCTAACAACCAAAGGAGAAACTCCTTCTTTCTTTGTTGTGCTTTCTATCCGCGTTTTGGGGGGGCGAGAGTGACGGACAGTAATTGCACAGAATTGCCCTGCAAACACACATTTTCTCTCTTTTTTTTCCCATTTGGAGGAGAAGAACAGATTTTTTGTTGTTGTTGTTTGTTTGTGTTAACTCTCCAACTCACCGGCCAGGCAAAACTGAAGGGCAAAACTATCCTGGATTTGTCATTCCTGTCAGAGCTCTTGAAAGAAAAGGTATTCCCTCCGAGGACAGACGTAGATCCCATACCGAAGCTGCAGGGCCCTGCAGCAGAAACCCTGGACTGGTATTCCTTCAGGCAAACTTTAAAAAACGTATCGCACTCGTCCCGCGTGCATTTTCTATCCGCCGTGTTCCGCGAGCCGTCACAACACACGCCGTTCAGCAACTCTCCGTTCACATTGCGCATCGATAAGATTTGCAGCTCGAATTGTCCAGATCCCTCTGACACCTGTTGGAGACACGACAGTGAATGCAACGAACAACTTTGACCTCATTATAATACACATATGTAGAGAAACAGTTGAACACTACGGGGGCTCGCGCCTGCGATATCTGCACTTGCAGCAGGCTGACCGTGAACACAACTTTGCATGAGGACATGTAATGTTAGCATAGCCGTGCACATACGACGCGGCACACATGTAATCAGTGTACATCCACACTGCTCGAGCGAGCGACCCTTTCCCCCCTTTCCTCCTCCACGTACCTTGGCGAGAAAGCAGAGTAAAAAGGCAGCGACGACTGAGCCCCGTCTCCACACCATGCCTCCGGACTGCTGTTGCCACTCGTTTGTACTAGTCGTCTGGCCGACACACGGCACCAGAGCTCTCCTCTGGTTTAAACATGCACGAGTGGGGAACAACACTGGGATCAGCGGAGCACAGGTTCCCGATTCATAGGAGACCTCTTCTTCCTCGTTATGTCCCGCGAGCAATGCGAGTGTCTACTCTTCTTCCTTATCCGACAGTTTCCAACTTGTTGCTGGAGAAAGTTTACACAGTAGCCATGCGGCAGCGGAGCCCACTGCTAACTGACTGACTGACTGACTGACTGTTGGTCGGAGCAGGAGCTGGCTACACAAGTTCAACACAGAGAGGGGAGTGTCTGCGGAGCCATGTGCCTCCATATTCATGAGCAGGGCGCAGATAGCCCGCCCCTCGCACAATATGAGGATAATCATCATAGTCTCAAGATTGCTCCTAAAGACTTTTTGGCACTCATGTGTTGGAAAATAACAGTGGAAATAAACTATGGCCTGCAGTCATATTGATAATCATAAGTCATCACAACCACAACCCCAAACATAAATGAATTATATTTTAGGACAAGCATCAATTTATACCTCTCCCCTCCTTTAAGAGATCCCATCTTCCTGCATCCTGCATTAGTTGCATACTATACCGACCACAATTTATACTATTATTTTACCTCATAAAGATTTATGGCGGCTTAAAAGGTTGATAGACTGAGTGTAACAGGGTTTATTCTCCTCTACATTTGTGCCATTGGGTAACACACTAAATCATCTAGATTAGAAAATGAGCTCGCATCAAGGCCAGTAGCCGAACCAAGGGCATTTTGTTAAATGCATGGTATGTTAGATATCTTTCTTCATGGAGTGCAAGCCTTGGAGAAAGAGCATTACGTTCCAGAGTCAGGAATATTCATTGTGTCTACACATTTTCTGCATATTTTCAGCCATAAAAAAACTTTTACTATTTTATTTTAGTTGATTTATTTCAATATTTGAAGCCTGAACTCACTCTGAATGTGAAAGCAGACAGCATTATGGTGTCAGGAGTGCACACAACAGTGCCCCAGAGTGGCAGACCTGCAGGTTTTATGCCTGCTTGAGGAATGTCACACATTTTAAATGACTTGCAATCTACTGCTGCTTCCAGCAATCCACCTCTGGTTTAGGGCTGAACATAATACACATAACAGGATGGACACTGGTGTGAGTGAAACAATCATAGACCAGATTATTTTATTGATGCAGTCACAGAAATACACTTACAGAATCCTGAAAGATATTATTTCCCCCAGTATTCATATGGTGTTGAAGGGCAATTGCGACCAGGTGTATCTCTGCAAGAAGGTAATCTGTGAAGTGGATCAGTGACTGCACACACACACACAGATCCATAGGAGAGGATGAGAACCCCCTCCTCGGCCCCTGTGGTTAGTGATTTGTGTGGACCAATTACACAGGTCATTCAATGGGTCACAATCAAGGAAACACAGCTGGGAAATGCGGCACTGTAGAAAGAGGAGTGTATCAATCAGTAACTATCTAACGTTTCACCATCACACTTTATAGCTGTTTATGAGGGTGTCACACGTCTCACTTGTATGCATTTCTATCTGATAAGCAGTAAGGTCAGACATTTTTTGCCTATTTTTGTCAGAAACCGTACAAGCAGCTGAGGGCTAGTTCATTTTTTTCTCTCAAGCAGCAAAGTTTATCTTATCTTTAGTTTAGATGCCACAGTGAAACAAAAAGATGTGACTGTAGACTCTGCAGGGATAGCCCAAACAGAAGTATTTACCTTGAGGCACCTTGTTTAGTAGTTGTAGTGGGTGTAGTATTGGAGTAAAGTGTGTATTCGTATTCAAAGAGGGAAGCTACTGAGTGTTGTTTCTACCATCTTAAATCTCTGCTGTCAAAATTCAGACGTCACGTTTCCTGTGGTTGAACTTCAAGATGAAAGGTATGGCTTCCTCCCCGCTCGCCTCAGTCGCTGAGCTGATAGGCATCTCAGGTTACAGGCCTCACTGAAATGCTCTCTCTGGGTAATTAGGGTTAATTGGAGAATTTTTTTACCCAAGGGACCTTTTCTTTTTCTTTTTCTTTTTTTACATTGATGGCAAAGCTAAAATTGAGTATAAAGAGTGTTAGATGGTCTGGGTGGGGGGATGTGACGGGATCCTGTCTGGTGTGCCCCCATGACCTGCCCAGAAGTGAGTGATTGTGTTGAGATGATGACTGAGGTGGGGGGAGAGCAGTCGCAGCACTGAAGAAACCAAGAGATATGTGAGCCAATTAGATTGTTCTGATTGACAGAACAAATAATTTTGACATCACGTTTTACTGACAATGGCAGTTAGCTTAACATCAAATCGTGTTTTACTCATCTTGTTCATATTTATATATTCCCACAAAATGTGGATGCTGTGCACACATGCAAAAAAAAAGTTTTAACACAAATTACCTCTTGTCTACATATTTGGGGAAAGAAAACACCATTAGATACCATGTTGTCTAGGACAGGCTAAGGAAGGATGCCTCCTTGCTTTATGCAGCTCTTCCACTTGATCCCACTCTCTCTGTGTATCGTACAGCTAATAGGTATCTAAGCAGCGTGTTCACTGTTCCCTTTAAGCATGACCTATAGTCGTCATGGAGCACAGACAGGGTTTCTCCTCTGAGGCCATGGTGCTAATCTCCTGCAGCCTTAATGTGATTATGGTAATGATCACACAAATGACCCCTGGGCTTTGGGGGATCCATGGTTCACACATTCTCACACACAGGCTGCACAGGCACTGTGACTCCACTGGCCTGCATGCGAGACCACCAGACTGAGCCAGTCCTGGTGGCCTGCTCCTGTTCTTCTGTCCTCGCTGGGCTTGGAAGAGTGGAGTGAATGACCAAATAAATTCCAGCCGCCAACAAAAGAGCTGAACAGCCATGAGAGAGATGGATATCTTTTGTTGTCTGACACCCAATGCCGTATTCCAATCCAATTACCTCAGCCTTTTGCAACCCCTGCTATCGCAGTCCATGGCATTGAAGCCTGCCTGAATTCAGACTCGGACCCCTAACAAGAATGTGGTGGATTAGGTGCTTAGTGAGCATTCCCTTCCCCCCTACATTTACTAAACTCTGTGGCACACTCTCCCCTAAAAAGATTTAGAACAACCAACCATCTATTTTGAATTTGATCCCATTTGTTTAAATGTCATCACTGTCTGGTTCCCAAAGACAGAGCAGAACAATTTCCCCCTGCATTCTTGTATGGCCAAAAGTGACGTGGTTACGTAGTTTCAACAAGGACTTCTATTGTGGACAGTCAACAGTGAGAAACTAGAAAACACCGTGTGACAGAGTAAAGATGGATTTATTACTCTCATGCTTCAGGACAAGGTAGAAGACACGTACACATCAGCTGCCACACCTTTCCAAAAACCTACCATCGCAAATCACAAGGGTTGTGGTCTGTCAGATAGAGCTACTTGAGTAACCTCCTACACAAATTTGCTTATTATTGTTTCATTTTCATTGACTTTCATTTAGCAGAATGATGTGTGCAGAGTTTGATACTAGAAAGTTGTTCTAATTTAGGCTAGATCAGCTTAAATATATCTGCACTCACCTTAAAGGAGCTATTTGTCATTTTTTCTGGCGCTAAGTAGCCAACAGCTGTTTACTCACCTCTTGACAAGAAATTCCTGGTCTCAAACTTCATTCCTTTATAAAACGTGAAAGCAATGCTGTTGTTTTGCTTCTGTTTCTCTCACTTCTTTCCTTTTACTAGAGGTAGCATGCTAACTAGTTAGCTCCGGCACAGAAGTAGCACAAAAAGTAGCAACGCTCTGAGGGCCCATTATAACCTGCTGTAAACGCCACGATGGCTGAAGCTCTTCAAAAGACTAGTGAATGAATGGCTGGTAATACAGAAGAACTTGCAGCTATGCAACTTAAAACTTAAAGCCTCCAGTGTACATAAGACTTTTCAGTGGAGGAGATATATTGTATCCAGCGGTTAAACTTTTGAAGCAAAAACATTTTTATATTCATGGACTCTGGATCTTTCAATGAGGGAGAGGGATTAGATGTAATTTTGAGAAAACGAGGTCATTTTTTATTATTATTACCAAACCAGAGTATTTTTATATGTCATATATCATGTCTGGAGATCTTCAAAACACACAGAGTGCACAGACTTTTGTAGTAATGCAGTGGTGGAAAGTAATATGTGTACTTAAGTTCTCTACTTTTTCTTTCTTTGTTTTTTAACATTACTTCCATAGTAGGCTATAGGCTACCTTATGCTTCTCCTCTTCATTTTACAACAGATCATCTCCCATTAAAGAGGAACTATGCAAGATTTTGGCCTTAATTAAACAGGTTCGGAGTCATCGTGATGGTTAAATGTGTTGTTACGGGGAGAATGGAGGCTCTCTGTCTTCTACCTAGCGTCTCTGACCCGGTCTCCCAGGTCTCGTTTCGTGAGAAACATGGACCCTTTACAACACAAACACAGCTGGTAATCGGTAATCTCTTGTTAACATTACTCACCTCGGTAGATATCGCTCCACGGATTG
>OMNW01018346.1:0-16047 GCA_900303245.1 Selene dorsalis
TTCCGACGACATTTGCTGTATTTGACTTTACATGGCTTTGAACTCTGGCTAATTTCCTTTCAAAGACTTGAAAAGTGACAGAAGTCAAATAGTCTAGCTACACACTAATCCAAAATGGCGCCTATGAAAAAGCCCTCACACTAGTCGTGTGTTTTAATGCTGATTGTTTCACTTTGTTTCTTAAAGAATCTGAGGTGGGACATTGAATCATCAGGTCATCTAGTGGGGAAAGTTACTTCTCTCTAAATGTTTACCTGGAGCTGTGTGTGTGTGTGTGTGTCTGTGTGTGTCTGTGAGTCTGTGTGTGTGTCTGTGTGTGTGTGTGTGCGCAAGTGTAGCCAACTCATGTAGCTCAGGGAAGCAGGATGAGGGCCAGCAGTCGATGCTCTTGCTGTAAGCCTTCCTCCTGTCTCTTGTAGGGCTTATGAAAACCCCGGCCCCACTGGCGATGGAGGAGTGGAGCAGCTGTAGGCAAACCCCCAGTCACTTCCTGTCAGTACCTGGACTCAGTGGTGAGAGGACTCCCTATAGGTTATCCCTGTCTAGACAACACCTGTACCAGCCCCATAAAACCTCCCAAAATCTAAGATAAACAGGTTTAAACACAGCTGAATGCAGAGTAGTGTTTTCCAGTTTTTATTATAGCTGTGTGATGGAAATAGTCACAGCATTAATGCAATTTTATTTATTTATTGAATTTTACAGCTAGTTCTTCAGGTGATTACAAAAAGATCACACTGAAATATTCAAGAATCAGCTCCACACCCTTCAAATAGGAAGGCAGTGACATTTGTAGTGATGCTGATCTGTAGTCACAAATATTTTGGATGTAGGATGTTCAGAGTTTCCTGAAGATGTTATCACAAGGGAGTCTGACTGTGTGTGTGTGTGACCACTTCTCTTTATGCATTTCATGACTTTGTGTTCTTCACCATACTGCCTCTACTGCACACGGAAATAATAATAGTACTAGGCAACATTTAAAAAAATAATTTCACTGTCAATAAAAGTAGAAACTCTGTAGAAAACATGTTTAAATGTGTCTTTTGCTGGCATAAAGAGCAAACTTTCTAGGCTGCATTGTGCAGCTGGTGGGAAAATATAATATTGCAACCATTGTCAGGGTCGCCCAGTTGTTTAAAAGGTTTGGTAGTCCAGTACTTTATATGTTAATATATATAATGTTTGGGCACTCACACAAGATTTAAAATGATAAGGTTGAAAAATCCTTTGTTTTAGTCTTTTAAACTGCTAGATCCCACATTTCCCATAATGCAACCAAAAGCAGTTTTTCATTAGATTCTTCCCAACTGGTAAATACAAACACATCAAACGCCTCTGCATAACCCAACAGGTGGTTTCAATCACTCAGCCTTATTAGACCTCTTGTCAGGTGTGAACTGGGAGCTGTGTTTGGATCGGTAATGATGTGATGTCACCAGACTCTATGTACGACATGATAATGTTTATGTATCAACAGGTCCAACAAAACCAGCAGAGGTATGTGTGAGATCCATGAAGCACAACTCACACCTGTGTCGGTGAACGAAGGGTATATTTAAAAATACAAATAGTGTCCAGCCACGCTACATTTAACCCCTACTTAATCTAATTGCTGGATGCAATTATAAACATTCAGCAGACAAGGAGTTTAAATTTCTGACATGCTGGATTGAGTGTGTCTATAAAAGTTTTATCTCTAATCCAAACTCAAACTAAAAAATATGACAGAACGTCTTCAGATGGTAAGCTTGTAATATTAACAATCTGTGTTTCTTGATGGGAATGATTAGAATAATTGCTGCAAAATACATATTAAATATCACATCTTTTTATCAAAGGTTTTGAGGAATATTCCTCTCATTAAACACTTTGTCAGACAGAAACCATTTAAAATGATTTGTCAAGTCTATTTTACATACAGTAGATATATGTGCTTCTTTACAACCAAATATTGAATTGCTTTATTGTGTGATTATTCCTCTGAGCTCCTTATTCAATTCTGCAATTCTTTTTACTGCTTAATGTCTTAGTGCTGTCCTCATATACAATAACTAAATCACAGGATATTCAAAAGTCGAAAGTGAGAGGGAAATGTTCAAAGCCAAGCACTGAATCACAAATAATCCATGACAATATGTTACATTTTATTGGCAGATTACAATCAATATTGTAATTATTGAGCTACAGGAGGTTTTTTAAAGAAGCGATAAACCACTGTCACATAATAACTGTGACATTACTGAAAATCCTTTTGTTCTCTGACGGATCATTTGCTCCCTCCATACACATGCCCTGTCCATTGAATACAATTATCAGATACTCCAGTCTGATTAGATTGTATGACTGTGTACTGCCTTGTTTGACGACCATTTGTTAGTGGACAATTTTTTTTTTCATTTTGTAACTGGTTGGCTAATTAAACATGTGATTTTCTTTATCTCTTATTTTGTTTGCATGTGTCTTGATACTTGTTCAAGTTCATCCTGCCAATATCACTTGACTTGTGCCATGACTTTTTGATCCTACGCATTTTGCCATGGTAACCATATCATTCCTGTCCCCCCTCCCCCCCTCCTTCCCGCCCACATCCTCGTCCTCTGTCTTTCGTCTGACTCGCCTGAATAAAAGTTCCCATGATGCACGGTGCCACCACCTCCACTGTTTCGTCGGCCTCGACCCCAGTCACCAATGTTCCTTTCGCTGAATCTGCCGCCTCGAATCAGGTTTGCTCTTTCATTTCAGTTCTCTTTTATTTCACCTCTGTAGGGTCTGAGTCCTTTCCATCAGGTTACAGAAACACCTGCTTGTAGTGTCACATGTATTATGTTCACATTTCATCTGTCTTCACTGATGTGAGCAAATGAAAACAGAATTTATTTTGAGTGGAATCTTAAAATAGGTAACTGTTTTCATCTAAATGTCTTAGTTTGAACCATATCATTGCTCGCTGTCTGTCCCAGTCTCCATTGTTGCTTTACATAATCTCTGGACATACTGTCTGGCAAAGCTGCTGTAGCTGTAATATAATAACTCTCCTTACGTTTCAGTGAATCTCCCTCCACATATGGAAGCGAATTAAACATCTGAGTTACTTTCTAATATTCTGTCCTTGTCCTTGCTGTATTTATTGGAGCATTTTTGGAGTATTTGTTTCGTCTTTTTCATTTGTGGAGCAGAAAGAAATTGTGCAGCACAGGCTAGATTGATCTTATTAGATTCTATATTTTGCTGTGTGAATATTACCCACAAGTCCAAAGTAAAACGTTTCAAAAGTAGAATATATAAAATATAGTTTATAAAACCATCCTGGAGACAACATTTTCTCCTATCTATTTTTGTTCATTAGGGAAACTTCCACAAACTCCACAAAAATATTGACCCTAAATTAGTTTACATTATTTTCTGCCCCATTTAGGTCTTCGTGTTTTATTTATTCATCGAGAAATATAAATAGATAAAGTATCTGAATCCTCATCATCTGATTTTTTTGGTATAAAACAGCTCAAAATGTTTATTGCTGGCTGCTTCACACTAACAATGATAATAAAACTTATTCAGTACTCATATTCCACTTGACCACTTAATAATTTTAAAATGAATATTGTTCAAATCTGGAAAAAGAAAACCTTACTAACTGTAGTTTACAGATTAATCTACTGAAGGTTATTAAGAGACGTTTGTTTCTGTTTGAATTCAATGCTCCTCCTCTCTCCCTGCCCTCTCTCTGCTCCAGTAGATCCCTCGGAGCTTCTGACTTCTGATCCAGTGGAGCTTCAGTGTGTTCCCATGGAAACCCATTTCTGTCCCATCCCAAAAGTGCTGGTGGCAGCTCCAGTGGCACTAAACTCAGTAAGCCTTTCCCGAAACCCCAGTTAAAGTCCCTGAAACGTGCGCAGTACCAGGGTGGTCATCCCTCTGAATGCAGCAAACATGTGCCTCACCCACGGTGCACACTGACTGAGTGGCAATGTCAAACTTCTTATACAATATTATGAAAGTAGGAAAGCTGCGATGGTTCACGCAATACAAGCCTGGACGTATTACTGTTGCTTTAAAGCAGCCATCTTGATGCATACTGACTTGATCAGGCTGAGCAATCGAGCTCCCTCGTTCTTACAGCCATACATGCCCACACCTTAAAAGTGCAGCATACATATGCATACAAACACACACACACACAATGCACACATACATATTAAGACTAAAAGCCCTTTATGGGTTGGAGCCATTATATACGGCAGCCCAACATTTGACTGTTCCAAAGTCAGAAACTCTGAAAAATCAATTCTGGAAATTCAGACCATTGAAGCGGCACCTGTGGACCTGCCGCTGGTCTACAACCATTACGTGTTGTCAAAATGGAAGAGTGTTTCATATCATATGTTATGTTTACGTTTGAAGACGGCTACAAATATAACATTTATCCCGTACCATGTATACCATTCAGTTTGTTCTCAGTCTCAACTTGGCTGATGAAATGCCTGTGAGTTGTTGTTAATTTGTTTGTGCCTTTGTTTTATCAGCTCGGCTACAGAGGAGACTTAGTTTCCCCAAAATATTTCAAAACACTCAACAACATACATAGATAATGTTATGTACAATTACAGGCAGTATCTGTTGTTACAAAAATACTGTGTATTAGTCTATAGTTCCTATAGTAAGAAAATCTAGTAATGACAGTGATCACAACTTTATATTGCCTCTTATGTTCAGTATGATTTGAATCAGTTTTTAGGGCCCAGGTTTCATAGTCAGTATCTGGGATTTACTGGATAATACTTTTACCTTCTTTTCTTATTATTTACTTTTAAAGCAACCACCTTAACAAAGAAATACAAATTGAAAGAGTGACGTTATATTAGAATACAATCACTTCTGAACTGAAGGGGCTGAGTTGAGAGATTTTTCTGAATGTGGCACTTAATTTCTGGATTTAAGACACGAACTGCCTTAAAGCAGATGAGCTCTCTGCGAAGGTTCAGCTCAAATAATTCAAACTGAGTGAAGTATCTTGACCCATGATATCAGATCAGCGATTCTTGCCTGTAATTGTCTTGTGACTGCAAGGGGAAGTTTGTCATTTTCACTGTGATTTTATGTCCAAAATGACAATCTACCAGCTCAGTCATGTTGACACCACAATACAACTTTGAGTCCTGGCCTCAGCCAAAAACCCAGATTTCCAACTTAGCTGAAATCAAGACAAAATGATATATGTTACGGTCAGATCTAAGATTACAGACTTTTTTCATTGGCACCTCTTAAACTTTTACACCTGATGTCAGAGATGGAAGCTGGATTTGTTTCCTGATGTTGTGCCTAAAGTCTGTGTGTGCCAAGTGATGGTATATGCAAGGAGCTTCCCCATTTGATGCAATACCTGGATATCTCCTCCTAATAAGTGTCTCCCTCTTAAATGCAGATATGTATTTTAAAAAAGGCAGTTTGTTTGTGTAAGTGTCTCCGTTCATGGAGAATCTTGGCATGAATGAGTGGCACAAGATTTTTTATGTTTTATCGCTCTTCAGGGAGAAAGCTTAGAACTTGAAAATGTCCTGTCTGAATCTAAAATGTGTTGTCTTTTCTACTGATGTGTCCTTTCCGTCAAAAGTCGTCAGACTCTAAATATTCCAGCGAAAGTTGTTAAAACCAGAACTGAGTTGTGTTGTTGAGCCAGGAGATTGAGGAATACGTCACCCGTTTGATGTCTGATGGTAAAAAAAATTACAAACCAGTTGGATTCCTGGTTTTCAAATGTCTGTAAGGAATTGCTCTGTAGGCGTGTCAAATTGAAAGTAACAGCTTCGGAAACTGGGCTGAAATAACTTTTATCCAAATTCAAATGTGCCTCTTTCAAGTCTCCTCAAACCACAGCTGTCAATACACTGTAAGAACAGACCAGTGCTCAAAGATAGATGTGTTATTTGGAACATTATTCTAACAGTAAACCGTCTGTGCAAGTTTCTTCTCTGAGACAGCTGTGCTGTCTTATTGTTCATGTAAAGTAAATAAATCAGTGAGTTGTGTGCATAGTTAAGTGTGTTGACAGAGACAATGAATCACATATTTGGTTAGTTGTAAATGCTGCAGATATAACAACATTTCCCACTGAACATTATTCATTTTAAATAATGTCATTGTGTCGTGAATGTATCTAATGCAAAAACTCAATACATGCCCATCTAAAAGACAGGCATGTTGAAATGTAATGATTCACTATATATAGACTAATTCTGAGGTCACACAGGTACCATGCTGATACTGTGTTAAGACATATAAAAGTATGTGTATTGTTATATAGATTTATATTTAATGTCAGTGGGTGGTGTGACTTCTTTTAGAGATATCTTTCACTCTCAGAAAAGGTATAGCTCAGTTGTACATTTTGAAGTACAAATGTACACCCTACAGGTACATTACAGTACCCTTTCTTGCTAGTCAGTTTTTGTACCCCAACCTATGAAAGTACCCAAAGTGCCCCAAATGCACCTGTAAACAATGATATAATCATTGGGCAAAATTGAGAAAATCAGTATGGTCCTCTTTTTTGTAGATTGGCCAGCCCTCCCCTGAATGTGCACCTGCCATCTCCCACTCTTAGTCTGATAGACAAAAGTGAGAGTGTAAGCTGGCCATAAAGTAGGAGTTAGTGCTGCAACAAGGATGTAATCCCTCACTGACTTCCCACCCTTTAACCCTTCTACTGTGTTTAAAGGAAGGGCCAGTTGGAAACATGACTTCAGCTGAATTGATATAAATGTGTCCCTTAAAAAAAGCAGTACTATTATTCACTGTCTTTCTAAGTCACATTAGAAGATGAATACTGCTCTGTTAGTGTGTTAGATGTAAAGCTATTCAGCTTAACACAAAACCTCAAAAGAGAGGATAAACCTAGCATGGAACGGAAATTAATTACATAATTACCACATCACATCTTGTTATTTTTAAATGTGTCGATAAACCAATGTAAAAAAAACAATTTATAGTTTAAGGTGGGGTTGAATATAGTGCTATTTCGTGAGCAACAGCCAGGCGCAGCAACATTCAAGATTCTTGTTGTTGCGGTGAGGTCACCAAGCAACCAACACAACAGCCAGGTACAGTGACATTCTGGAATCTTGTTGTCACAGTGAGGTTGCCAAGCAACCAGCACTAAAGCTAGAAACACACTGGGTTTAAGTCCTGTTTAGTTGGATAATGGGCTATTAGGCCGATGGTCATTTCTTAAAACCTTAACACAAGAACTGGAAGAAGCATTCTTGTGAGACATCTGCAGTTGGAAAATCAACTCATCAGCTCTCTCTGGTGGACAAACTGTGTCATTTTGACGTCTTTCAATGACCTGAAATCCACTTCAGCATTTCTGGAATTCAATTTCTCTGATTATTGGCCAACCTATAAGCTCAAATTTGATCATTTCTACATGTGTATCAAACAGTATGTAGCCTGCCATAGGCAGCAATGTACTTTTTGTTACAGAGATACACTTGAACACTTCCTTAACCTCTGTTTTTGGGTGTGTTTAGCAGCTACATTTCCTTAAGACTCTCAAGAATCTGAATGGTAATGTTCTTCCCCTGCTTGATGAAATTGATGATTTGAATATCCAGACAATTTAAATTACATTTTTTTAAAGACTATGTTTGTCCAGCCAAGAAAACCCCTCTAGCCTTCATCTCCTTCCCCCATCACATCATCATGCCTTTACTAACTGCTGTCCAGCTGAAAAAAAACAAAAAAAACAAAACGGTATACTTGATACTTAAATGGTGCCTCTTGAGGCCAATGAATTTCAATGTACATTTAGATGTATGTATTAATGCACCAGAGTGTGTTAGTTATGGCATCTACAGTGTGGCCTGGGAAAAACTACGTTTCACCTCTTTTTCCCTTTCCCTTTCTTTTGAACCTTATTTCCTTATGTGCAAAATGCTATGATCATTGTGTCTAGTGACCAGATCCTTTAGCATGTGGACATTTGAATAAGTCCTGAGCATAATTTTCCCGGAGCGCAAACAAAGGGCCTTATCTCACGATCACTGTATAAAGATGTGATAACTGTGTATGAAAATGACATGTATTAAGTAATTAAGTTAAGCAATTTTTTTTTAATCTGACTTTAAGAAAACGCAGCATGAAAATAAAATAACTCATTTATATATATAGTTAATAGTTTGTGTAGACCAGGAAGAAAAAAAAGATATATGAAAATCATTTGTATACAATGATGGAGTCATTGGTAATAGTTGCTGTTGCTATGGCAACAAAATGACAACATGGCTACCTTTCTATTATCCTAATTGTGAATTTTTTTCACATTAATTGAAATAACGTACAACACTAACTTATTCAAGAAGGGAATGTCTAATTAGTTTGTCTTGTTATTGCAACATGATTAAATATTTTGTATGGAAAACATAAATCCTTGTAATATCCAAAGGTCCTTAGGGGAGATCAGGTGTTTATTTTGTTTTGTTTATTTGACTTTAATTGTTCTTTTGTTCTTGTACATGGTGTTTTTGAGAAATAAGAATGGACTTTGGCTTTTAAAGCAAACACCTACTTGTCAGGGAGGTAAAGAGGCTTTTGGACTAATTGAAAGATCTTCATCTTTTTTTTTCAAAGTCAAACAAATCAGCGATCCTCATGGTGATGATGAGGTATGATCCTCCTGCCTGCTGACTGGAAGGTCCTCACTCAGTTATCTCTGTGTGGAGGTCTGAGATTTCATTAGGACATTCTCTTTCAGTTTTGGCCAAGAACGTGGTCCAGAAGTCTCTTCCTGCCCAGCTGTGCTGGGTGATGTCGATCCTTACTGAGGTGTATATGAATGTGTGACGTTCACCTTGTTTGCACTTATGTACATAACTATGTCAAGATACTCAAAATTTATTTTGAATAAATATAGATAAGAGTTGATTAAGAATCAAATCAATGTATTGTTAATGATATGTCTATCATTTTATTACAGTATAAAAAGATCGCTTTGAGGGATCTGTTCTTTTGTTTGTTTGTTTTGCTAAAGCCCTGTTCCTCCCCAAGCATGACATTGCCTCGCTGTAAACCCCAAATAGTTTGCTTTAAAAAAGCTTTTCTCAGTTTATTTACAGCGGCATTTTTGGTTAAGTGATATCTGACCCTGATATCCAAGAACTGAGGTGGATTTGAGGAAATAGTTAGTCTGGAATATATATAATTAACCAGTACTATCCTTATTATTATATGCTCATGATTACACAAATGCAGGTGTATTCCTGTACCACCTTAATGCACCAAAATAAAGCACAGGGTAGCTCCACCTGAAGGCTGTCAAACAGTCAAAAAAAAAAAAAGAGGAGCAGATTAAGAAAAAAAAGTCAGACTTTAGAGGGACATAGATGTAAGATAAGTTCTCAAAGTTTTAAATTCACTTTAATTTCTGTTATTTTGTGAAATGGGTTCTTCTTTGCTCCCTTGTTGTCATTATCCAAAACAACAATAAATCTGAATTCTCCTCAGGATTTTAGTCAAAATTGCAAACAACCTGGTTTTCCAATGTTATTCTTGCAGCAGCAGCAGCAACATCCTTACACAACTGTGTTCCTGCAAATTTGGACATTTGATGCTCTTCAATTGCTCTCAGAGCCTGCAATTTTGTTGCCATGGCACTTGTCCTAGTGGTGGACTGACTGAGTCATCCTGGTGAATTGGTTCACAGCCCTCCGACTGTTGAATATTGACTTTAAAGTGTCTGTTCACAGAGATGGATCTCTGTACGACATGTACCCAAACTCACCAAAGCTTCTCTACTGTGACTCACCAGCTCCCGTAATCACCGCACGGTCAATATAAAGTATGGGAAAAGATACCTGTGAAGTTGTATGAACATACTGTAGGTTTTCAGTTACCAACAAGGGAATAAGATTGCAGTTTTATCTTGAAATGGATGTATTGTTACCATTATTTTAAAATAGTTAAGTTGGAATTGTGCCTTTATCATACTAAATCTAATTTACCTAATACATTCTACATGTAAATTGACTTAAAACAGCACAGGTGTTAAGTGTGTGTGTGTGCGTGAGTGTGTGTGTGCACGCGTGTCTGTGTGTGTAAAACGTATCCCTTTATTTAAAATCCTCTGTTGGTGAGTCATTATTACATTGGGTACAGTCGCAGACTCAGTGACAGCCTATGGAAGGTGATGAGGGCCAAAGACTGTTCAGGACTAAGCCATATGAAAAACTCTCTCTGACACTCTAGGACAGACTTGAAAGTGACAGCTGTTTCTTAGTCACCTATCGCTTCACTCTGTTTTCTGCTTGTGGTGCTTGTATGTGCTGCTGTGCTACATGCCAATTTATTTTGCAGTGTATCGCTATTAAGAGTAAGTTACTGTGCCTATGATGAGTTCTGCGATTTCTGTTTGACCTTTAATAAAACACCTAATTGTGATCCTCCTGTTGTGGGTTTTGTTGTTTATTATCTTTTTGTGTAACCCTTAATGAGAGATCTACCTTTTGCTTGTGTGTTTTCATCTACATCTACAACTTCCAGGACCTTCCAGTTTACAATATTTAGTTTAGATTGCGGCCTTTGTGCATCAGACCAAACAAACCAAGTTATGTTTGTATCAAAATGATTGCATTAGCAGTACTTATTCAAGCATTAGATATGCTGAAACAAAACCCAGACAATACAAAAACAGCTTTGAAGTTTGAAGTCTGTTGCACGTGTTCCACACCTGACCGTGATGATAATACTTATAGCATTATATGTAACCTATTGCTATTGTCTGAATAACCTGTTCGAGAAAGTATTCATTGTATGCAAAATAATTTCAGAACACTAGATGTATGTATGTAATGTTTGAAATATGATCAGTTTTCTATATTATGTAGCAGTAGCTTAATGACTATATAGTGCAATGAAATAACTTAATAGGGGCTTAATAGGGTGCATAGGGTGCCAAAACATTGTGCACATAACACAATTATTTATTTGTTCAGCATATTTCATATTTTCAGATATAGCCTATATGAAAAATGCTGGCCACGAGTGATGCACTAGTTGTTTAAGAAAACAGTCAGCTGGGGTGAGTTAAAACCTAACACTTTCAAAAAAAAAGAAAAAAAAAAGATGTGGTTTCTCTAAATCTGAAAACAAAAGAAAAAAGAAAAGACAACCTGCAACACAACACATACGAGAAAACGCCATCAGTAATCTTAGCACCACAATCTATAATCACAGTGGCTGTAGAGAAGCATCTTAAGTTTATAACTGTTCATGAAATAAAAAGGTTTGAGTGACGTAATGATTAGGAAAGATTTTGTGTCTGTTTTCTACAACGTTTGTATTTCCTTTTCAACCAAATATGTCATTTGTAAACAATTACATCCGTTTGTGTCTGTATTAAGCGTGCAGAGAGGAGGAGGCTTTTATTCTGAAAAGCAGTCACACCGGACGTCTCGTTCTCGTTAGCGGAAACCAGTCTGTTAGCTTCAGGAAACCCGCTGGTGGAAAAAAAAGCTTTTCTTTCTGTGATCAAACCAGCCCAGCACGGAGTCGAATACACACCCGGGCCGAAACAAACTCCAGCCAATGGACCCCCGGCTTGAGATACATAATCTGTGTTTGGTCTATCGATAGCACGGCCGGTGCCGAGTCGGTGGGCCAGAACCAGACCCAGGCCCAGACGGACGGACAGACATAACCACCGCTGCCTTTCGCGACGCCGGCGGGTTGGTCTGTGTCTGAGTCGGGATTTGCATGCTGTCTGTAGGGGAGGTGTAATGTGTATCTTGCTGTCTGTAGCTAGGCAGCAGGTCCCCGGTACCGGTGGTCGGTGTAGAGGCTCGAAGCTCGAGCATGGGACAGCGAGCTAGCTCTACCGCTAGCTAACACCGGAGTTAACGGTCATCAACTTTTACTCGCCCGCAGCGTAAGAAAACCCGCAGATATGAGCGATAAACTCGGGTTTAGTGAATGAGGAGGGTTTATTTGATACCGTGTCACATTTGTCAGTTCGCTCGTTAGCTCTCATAAAGGCCTGATAAATGTTTCTGGAGCTAGTACAGCAGTGTAGCTAAGTCGTTAGCTGCTAAGTTAGCCTACCTCCACCGCCCCAATGAAAGAGTACAAAGTTGTCGTGTTGGGCAGCGGCGGCGTTGGCAAGTCCGCGCTGACCGTCCAGTTTGTCACCGGCACCTTCATCGAGAAATACGACCCGACCATCGAGGACTTCTACCGCAAGGAGATTGAGGTGGACTCGTCACCCTCCGTGCTGGAGATCCTGGACACGGCGGGGACGGAGCAGTTCGCCTCCATGCGGGATCTGTACATAAAGAACGGGCAGGGGTTCATCCTGGTCTACAGCCTGGTCAACCAGCAGTCTTTCCAGGTACACGAGTGTGCGGGTCTCTTCATCCGACCTAAATCACACACACCGAAATGATTCATTGCCATAAGCAGTTAATGTGGTTACTTGTGATTGCTTGCATCTCATGTAGTAAGAGTTGCAGATCAGAGCACAGCACCATCCACATTTAACCTCACTACTCAAGAACAAAAATACACTTAGTCTAAAGTAACACATTGAATCTAGTGGCTGAACATTGAATCTAGTGGCTGCTCTTTATTAGGCCGGAGCCCACGATTATCTTCTCAACGAATCACCTGTCATGTCTATAACATGTCACAAAGTAGTAGAAAAGACTCACTCACTTACTTGGCCAGAGCAGAATGAGCAAATGTCTTGTTTTACCCGACCAGTAATAGAGGTTATTTCTTTAATCATCATACCTGGCCAGTGAAAAGCACAAACTGAAGATGCCACTCACACTGAAGGTGGAACTGATTAATCCATTCATCATTGCAACCCTACAGTGGGGTGTTTATTATGGTGTAGTGTTATCAGTATTATTTAGATAACCCACTTGTTGCATGGTAAATGAGCACCTGATACAGTTATACAGTTGGTTTGTTGTGATTGGTAGATGTTTGAACAATATCTGAATATATGGTGCAGTGTATTTACAAATGTCATGAGGAAAATGTCTCAAAGTTGGAAAATGATCTTAAAACTGCTACATTTATTACAGGGCTTCACATAGAATATTTGTTAATCTGTATTTTCTGTTTGCGTTGTATTATGGGTATGATAGGTCACCTGTTTAACTGTGCATGCTCCCAGGTTTTGTTTATACTTAGTTTTTCTGTCGTTAAATACCTGATAAGAAATTATGTTATATGGAACAACGACACAAATGAAGTGTCATTATCATTTTTGTCCCTTAGAGATAGCTCAGTGCTTTTCAGCATGCTTCACATGCTTCTCTTTTTCCATTTTTCAGGACATCAGACCGATGAGAGACCAAATAGTGAGAGTGAAACGCTTTGAGAAGGTGCCATTGATCCTGGTCGGGAACAAAGTCGACCTGGAGTCTGAGCGTGAGGTCGCCGGGTCGGATGGACGAGCTCTGGCTCAAGAGTGGGGCTGCCCGTTCATCGAAACGTCTGCCAAGAGCAAGACCATGGTGGACGAGCTGTTTGCAGAGATCGTGCGACAAATGAATTATTCCACGCTGCCCGAGAAGCAGGAACAATGCTGCACAGCCTGTGTGGTACAGTGAGGAAGAGGTACGAGTGCAGCAGTTCCCATCCTCTCTCTTAAGTTGAATTCATACCCAAGAGCTCACAATTACAACACAGTGGACCACATACTTCATTTGTTTAAACAAAATATGACAAAATGTCCCTGCAGTGCTCGTGTAAAAATGGTTCACAAACTGAGGAGAAATGTGACACATGGATGACTGTGTGGTGTTTCAGTGCCGTGTTAGGGAGAGGAGTTATTCGACTGGGAGTGCGAAAGACGAGTGGGTGGTGCTGCTCGGTGCAAACCGTTGGTTTAGTTTGTTATCATAAGATCGCAGCAAGTATGCGGCATGAAGAACACAACTGTCTGAACAGCTCAGGGCCCGGGAGAGGAAAAAGACCCCAAAGAGCAGAAACTAATGAAGCAGACAGTCCTGTGAGCCGAGCCGTAGAAAGAGGAAAATGTAACATCCTGAAAAAGGAATTATGTTCCAAAACAGGAAGTTCACTTTAGATTCTATGGGAGATGCTGTCTCTGTTAAACTCTGCCAACACTTATGTCAGTTTTAAGCCATTTCAACTTGTTGTATTAATCATGTTTTTTTTTATACTTTTCTGTCTCTTTTGAACAGATGTACAATATGTCTGGATCACCACAAGCATTTTTGATGAACCGCGAAACAAGCTGACTTTGACCCTACTGACAAAAAACCCACCACAGCGGGTAAAGTTTCCGTTCTTGGTGGTTTCTGTCGATCACGGAGCATCTGACAGGAAAGACGTCAGTCCTATTTTTGATATCACAACTGATGAAAGACGTTTCTGCTGCAACCTTAACGGCCTTTGTGATGACCCAGGATGGAGTCAGACAGACAGACAGACTTGGCCATCTGTGAAAACTTGTCTTTTTATTTTTATTTTTTCTCCTTTTAGTCAGAAGTATCCCAGAAATAATAAACAGGAGTGTTTGTGAGGTTGCAGCTTCTTTTTAAAGCTGCTTTAATCACTATTATATACTTTATTATTACTTGTATTATGTCTCAAGTTTGAAATTTACAAAGTATTTCATAATATTGAAACATTTTGACTTTTAAGCATACATATTTCAAACAGTTTGCTGCCCAGGTGGTTTTTCTTTGAAAGTCTTGTTGAAAATAATCCAGACACAACCAAGAGCACTATGTATTAGGGTTTTTTTTAACTTGAGGACTCTTACACAGGATTTCTGACTGTGGATTTAACAGTTACCTTATCTACTAGTCCGCTCTGCTGCCATTTGGTCTAAAATTTACCATTTTTATTCTCATAGTAGCCTGAGGCAGCTGAACTCATTTGAAAAGGTGCATGCTGAAAATTAAAAATGTTCTCCTAAATCAACTTGAAGTGATGAGGATGAGCCATTTTACTGTTTTTAGCCTGAATTCTGTCAGTCTCTCTACAAGGCATGAGTCGCGTGCACGCCGGTCTTCCATTTTCAGTTTTCTCGAGGGGTTTCTTGTAGGAGAACAGTTGTGGAATGACCAAAGGAAGCTCACATTGCATATTTGTGGTTAACTTACATGATGTGTGTTGCTTTAAATGCAGGAGACGCTGATTTCATGTCATTAAATAACTTCTGCCGCAATGTGGTTTGATAAAAGTTCTGGCACAGTTAATCAGATTTAACTTTGTATTTTTCTTTCTTATAGTGACCTATTTATTAAAAACTAATGACATGGGTAGCCAGTTTTAAACTTTTAATTTTATACTAGTTTTTGCTTTTTGTGACTTTTCATGATTCATGGTATATTTGTTTTGTTTTGTTTTTTGGGTTTTTTTTTTTTTTTTTTTTGAAGCTGAGAATTTAACAGAGCCTTAAATAATTTCTGTTGCATCCCGGTCTCATGTTTCTTTTTTCGTTTTCTCAGAAACAAACCGCTGTGATCATTTGGTAATAAACATGCTGGCCTTTCTGCTTTTGTCATGGGACTAAGTTACAGTTTTTTCTTTGACAATTACTTCTCATTTTAACCTCGGGAAAACAAGTACAGATCAGCCAAATTCAATTTGTCTCGATTTTCCCACTGGTTAAGCCTCCATTGTTCAAAATTATTGGTGGCGTCTGATGCAGGAGTTTTAAAATGTAGAGGCGTAAATGAGCTATTTTCACAATTGATAAAGTAAAAATGCAAACAATTGCTGGCAGCAGCTCTTCAAGTTTATAGATTTTCACTGTGAACTGAAGGCCTATCAAGGGCAGTGGGAGCCCATGAAAGGCACTTATTACTTTTATACATTATCACACATTAATTAATTGAGGAAATAATTATCAGATGAAGTGATAATTACAATACCCATCACCTGCAGCTCTGTCTATATGGCTGTGCTACTCTGAAAGAATATACCTTTTGATTAAAAGGATGAGGTTGCATTTTGATTCAGCTCTCTTGAAACAAAACTTTCCTGTCTCTGTGTCAGGAGAAAAGGCACCGA
>OMNW01018346.1:22835-42091 GCA_900303245.1 Selene dorsalis
AACTTCCTTTCTTAGGAATGACACTCCTGTTTGTTTCTGATTTCTCAGGAATCACAGGCCTCATTGGGAATGATCACTGGGACTGGTGACATTTTTCAGTTCCTTCCCTCAGTCAAAGTCTCTCTGAAAAGGGCAATAAATGAGGCGTAACATCTTTCGTTTCTGATTCTGTGGTTATACCAGACAGCTGTCGTACCACCTCAGCTTATGTAAGGAAGTGGTTACTTTTGACAAAATAAAAGAAAGACTGACTGAGGTCACACAACAACACATTAATTTCAAAGGCCAAGAATGCTTGTTTAGTCTGACAGCCCTCATCAGACTTCAGCTAATTTCATTGAGGACACAAAATAATGTTGGGTAACTGTAACTTATTTCCAGTTTCACAGACAAGGATCAACCCTGGTCCTCTACTTAAATTTATGTCAATATCTCTGTTAAATCTTGTTTAAATCTAATCCCACAAAAAAACCCTCACTGCAGATATTTTAGGCAGAGCCACAGCCTTGCGTGGCTTTTCCTTAATTTAATTCAACTGTAGTTATTTGGTTCTGTCTGCCACCCCAGTATGATTCACATGATGTTTGTCCAAACTGCATGTTAATCTAATTAGAGATGGACACTAGTCTAGTTTAACTTGTTTTTCTCTCACACTGAAGCATGTCGTCCATCTTTATTTTCATTTGATTAATAATGATAATAGTATGGTTGGGTTATGAGCAGCAGTACCTCAATGTAGCCTAAATTCAACTGTTTTCATGCAGTCTTTAAAACAGCTGTATTGTATGTTATCTCTTCTCGGCCTCAGAGTGGCTGCAAGAGGCCTCAACACTTACACAAAATGTGGTTTTACATAATATAATTTCCTTGCACATCAGTTTGTACATATTTCTATATAGTTCCAAATCAGGTGAGGTGGCACTAAATTATTGTCTAAACTGTGCATTTCCTTATTCAGTGAAGTCTTTACCTTGTGTTTTGTTCATTTTTTGTCGTGCTTTCATTTTTGTTTCCACCAAACTGAAATTTCCAAAGAGAGAAAACGTTTTTGGTCTGGGTTGCTCTTCACAGGAAGAATTATCTGAAGAAGGAGGAAGAAGACTGCAGCATTGAGCAGTTAATAACAAACTATGTGTAACTAAGTGAAATAAAAGTGGCAACTCCTGCACTCAGACAGAAAAAAAACAACCTGATTTGACCCAATGCTACACCAAGATTTCTGATAAAGAACAAACTCCCCATTCATTAAGACAATAATGGACTGAATAAGTCCATACAAGAAGAAACAAAGCAGAGGATTCGTCAAACCAGCCTGAATGCAGTGGTCAGTCGTGGATATCACATGGGAGGAGGGGCTGTTTTCAATGCTTGTTGTGTGTTTAGATCAACAAATCTGCCCTTTGCCTGTAGGACATTTAAATGATTTTATGTGTGACAGATTTTGTTGTCTCCTTTGTTAAGTATTGCATGACACCGATGGGTATATCTAAAAAAAGATAAGAAACATTTCACCAGTCTTATCGCTGAGATCTAGTGATGGTTTATTCCTGTAAACAACCACTTACAGCTTTGGAAAGTAAGATATCAATCCACCCGACTCCAGTAGTGTAACTGCTTTAGCCTCAATAGTTTAACCCAGTTGGATACTACATTCTTACTGGGTTACTGGTGTCAGAGTTGTGCACACATGGAAGTCAGGTTATTCCCCACCACACTGGGAAAACCATCTCTAAAGGGGCATGGTGTTGTTGACAGGGTCATGTCATGTTCAAACAGGAAAGAGTCTTCACAAACGGTTACCACAAAGTTCGGAGCACACGAGTATTGAAACATTTTTCTTAGTAAGCACGCCATAGACAGACTACTCTTGTTATGTGTCTTTGAAGGGGCTTTGTCAAGTATCATAAAGAAAAACCCCTGGTTGTGTATCTATGTCTATTGGGCCTATAACTGAGTTTAAAAGACATTGGTCTTCATCAAACTGAGAGACAACTATTAGTTTGATGAACATGCAATAGTGTCAAGTGTCAAACTGTTGTACATGATGAATTAACAACTTCCTCTCAGGAATATCCCTGCTGATTGTTTCTAGACGAATTTAAATGAATTTCTTCAGTTCCTTCCTTCAGTCGAATGTGTCACAGCTTACAAACATAAAACATCTCCCTATGAAAAATAACTAATATTTCAACAAATATATCAGGAATCGGTATTTTTGCTGTGTATAAATTTCTGTACATCACAAAATCCTAGTGGGTTACCATACTTTTGCCAGACACTGAATCTGTCTTGAAGTAAGACTTAAGTAAACTTAAGTCTGTTGCACCACTGAATGAGTTTACGATCCGAAATCTGGATATGATGCTTTTTATAGTCCTGCAAGCAGATACAGGAGCCTTCAGGTATTACTCAGCACATCCAGAAAACCATGTAATGGTTGTCTGATGCAATACTTTTAACAAAGTATATGTTAGTGCTAAAACTACGCAGTAAGCTCAAAATGGAGTTTACACAAGGACACGGAGCATGTTTCCACAAACTGCTGCTTCCTACAAATGCCCTGCCCCAGACATGGTTAGATTATCCACCATCATTCGATATGCTGATCGACAGAAATTTTATGGCAACAACTTTAATAATTGGTTAGTAATTGGTGAAGTCTGTCGAGGTGTTTTTCGACACTGTGGTAGCATCTGCTGCTCTCCAAATTAACTTCTGTTCCTCAAATACATTTAGATGGTATTTCCACGAAAAAAAAAAAACTTCGTCATGGACTTAAAATGGCTTGGATGTAACGCTACACCTTTGCCTCATTTAGTATTTGCAGATCTATAAGTGAACTGGCCCTGCCTCTATTTACACCCACCCCTCAGACACTTTCTTATCTCTCTACTTGTTTTCTGTTTTGCTAGCTACTGTACACTGCACAATAGAAAGTGGTAATATAAAGGGGATTAAGGCATAGGATAAATATATATATGTTTGAACTAGAAAATGAGGACAAAGAAGAGCGAATTGTGCAGGGTTAGCTGTAAGTTGATTTATGGGACCTTGAGGCTTAGGCTTGACTACATCATCAAAAAGCTAATAATATGCTGCTTATTTCACATGAACATTGATCTTAATAGGGATTCTGACTTTGATACCTTACCTAGCTTATACTACGTCTACACTACTACGTTTTAAAATGCATCTCTTTTGGCTATGTCTTGACCTCTAGTCCACAGTACTCCTTTGTTTTCAAGCACCAAGAACGAAGCACTTTGGAAATACTGCTGACAAATTTTAGTTTGAAAACTCTAGGGGGTGTGTTGTTGTCTGGGCGGGCAGGTATCTAGCAAAATACTGTTGGTTAGCTACACCTCGTTTCACATTTGATCATACCCATCATTTCAATAAAGGGCTACATGCTGACAGGGTCGGTTGTGATGTATGAAACGTGTTTGCATGCATTGTGTGGAAATACTCATGCATCATGCTGTGTTGACTGATTATGTAGCTCATGATATATCATCAAAACACCATCTGGATATGTAAAAAAAAAAAAACAGTGAAAGTGGTCTTTGGACAACACAACGTGACCACAAAAAGATGGGAAACGATCACAAATATATATTCAGTGGCAACAGAGGGGCACATAAATAATACAGAAACAAAACATCCACAAACATTTTAGTCAGCAGGCCCAGTGTAGGAGAGGCGAAGGCCTTTTAATTGTCAGTCAGTTTTCTCATCATCCATCAATAATGGAGTAACATCACCTTGCCTGAGGGTTTCTCTATATTAGTGACTTGGCACACAAAAAAAAAAAGTAGTTTGATAAGGCATTTCAAAGACCACAATGTAAACTAACATTAAGGTCTTTCACTTTAAAAAAAAAAACAAGATGGAGGACATGTTACAGCTAATTCTTTGTCAGAAGCAAAATGAAGTAAATCTGGGGGCTTGTTTCCACGAACTTGTCTGAAGTTGGTAGTCTTACTGTAGGAGTCCTGCTCTGTCTCTGCCTGTTTAGCCTCTGCGCTGTTGTTTGCAGATGTTCATTAGCATTTCCATATAACCCTCGGCCCACCGCTCCGCCTCCTGCGCTCTGATTGGACACACTGTTACCGGAGCTGTCAGCTCTGCTCCGGGAAGCTTTCCTCTCCTCTCAGTCCAGTCTTCAGCTGCGGACCGACGGACTGACTGCGGCCAGCGGCAGGCAGGCTCTGTGCCTTTGTTAGCTCGCTGGGAAAGCACCAAGAAAAGACAAGAGCCGCCTCCATGCAATAGCACACTTTTTTGGAAAATGATCATCTGTACGAATAAAATGGAGTACCCCCTGAGAACCCAGTGCCAGCGAGTCCAGAAACAGGTAGGTTGAAGCTGACATTAGACGAAAAGCTGGAAAAACAGTTTTAACACAATAAAAGCTAGCGGCTAACTGCATAGCCCGAGTAACGTTCATTCATTTGTCGAAGCGATTATTTTATATCAAAGAAAAAGGCTAGTCTCTCTACGAGCCGCTTGCTTTGCTGCTTCCTTTAGCTTTATTTGAAACATTTGGGGGAGTTAAGAGCCGACGTGTGACATAAAAGTTAAGGTTAATAGTTGTTCAGTGTGTAAACTTTTTATCACAGTATCAAGAGAGTAACGTTACAGCGGCTAGAGAAAGCTAGCGAACAACCAAACTTCTCCTCGAGCTAACTCGGCTAACGGTTTATCGAGCTGCTGTTAAAACGCTGTGACTAAAACACACTGAATTGTGTGTGTGTGAGTGTGTGAGTCAGGTAAAGATTAAGAGCTTCATAGCTTTCATCACCGTCAAGAAACATTTTGTTGTTTCCATTCCCAGCCGTTAAAATGTCACGTAAAGCTCGCAGCGTTTCGTCAGTCCTCAAAAACCAGTTAACGGTTACTAAGCTGCATCAACGGCGAGAGCAACTAAATATTAACAGTTTCTCTAAAAACCAGCCGAGTATTGTTCAGATTAACATCACAGTGGCTGCTCTGTGTCACCGGGACCCTGCTTTTGTTCCTCCACCAACGCTGATTGAAAAGCTTCCGTGTAATATGCGTTTATATTTTTAAGTTTTAACACATCTCTTTTCTCTTTTTTTGCCAAATCCTGACAGTGTGGTGTAGTTTGGCCCTGGAGTGGTTGCAGTGTGAGGAGAGGGGCTGTAGGTGAGGATGACATCATCTGAGGATTTGGGGGAGATGTGTCTCAAGTAATGCAGTGTCACTTATTTACTCATAAATAAGATATAACGTGTGGTCGATGAGACGCAGCAGTCAGTCTGTGTGCTGTTAATGCGCGAGGACCGATGGAGATATATATTTCTTTTTTTCTGTTTTCCTGCTCGCGGTCCCGCTGAAGGTTGGCGACTTTTATTGTGCTGTTTTTGCTGGCTGAACTGGACTGCCAATCAAAGTTGTTTTTCTCCTCTGTCGCTGTTTTTACATTTTGCAACAGAAAGGGGGCGCTGTCTCGACTCCAGTCCAAAAAGGCATGTTTGCTGCAGATTAGAGTCCAGAAATGGAGCAAAAACAGGGAGGAATGCGAGCAGCAAGGGATTCAAAACCCCTCTGCTGTGGTTTTGAACACAGATCTGTGTTACTTTTCACCAACAACATCTCACTGCTTGCACTGACTGGCCTCTTGGGTGTTTGACCGCATAATTGTTTGTAATTGTCGCAAACATTCAGTATCTGTAATAAAGCAAGTGCTGTTGCAGGGGGAAATAATCCAACATGCATCCCAATGCTGTCTGCGAAAATAAACAACAACATATTTGGCAGCCGTTTACGCACAACAGAATTCGAACACATGACTTTGATCTGCTTGTTTATGAACAACATTGATTACCCAGTAATCAGTGAAAGTCTTCCTTGCTCTACCTGCCTGCCATGTTTTCTGACAGGTAAATTCACTCATCATCCGTATGTGGGTTTGACTTATGTGGCTGTTTTGTTTGTCTTGGTTGACCCAGCCACCTTCCACCCCCCACCCCAAATCTCTCCCCAAACCTCTTTGGGCTGCAGCTGGTTTGTTTTGTGCTACTCTCTCTGAGTTCAGGTTGCAGAGCCAAAATCGTCCCCGGCTGCTTGTGTTTCTGGTGTTTAGGGAGGGGAAACAGTGGAGTTGGGGGGGTGTAGTGCCGTCAGGACGCTGGTGCATGATAAGGATGGACCCCTTCCAGGCTCAGTCGGAATGCAGATTGAGTGTCCTTCTCCTGTATCTGCAGCAGCCCCCCTCCTGCAGCCCACCAATACTACCACACACACATGCACATGCACACAGACACTACATACTGGTATGCATGTCTCATCTCAAGCTGACACATTTACCCTTGGTAAGACTGGTGGCATCATTTTTCCACTTCTTTGTCTGTCATCGTTCTGCGCTCTCCTTCGTACTCCTGCCTGTGCAGTGCTGCTGTTTTGTTTGTCAGCCTGCTATCAAAGCCCGTCTTTGTCTCCATTTACCTTTCCTTCCCTCACTGACGTCACCCCTGTTTTTCATTTCATCCCTGCCTCTTGCTCCTCTCTGATCAATAAACAAATGACCTCTCCTGTGCTGGGAAAGGAGAACATTTTTTTGAATGTCAAATGATCTGCACCTATGAATTTTTGCCCACAACAGGCTCTCTGTGAGTTGTTGTTATTTATCTTTTGCAGGCAGGCCACAAGTTTGAATTCATCTTGTGATTTGAATACAGCAGCTCTAATATCAACATTGCTGTCTTGGGTTTGTCGCCTCAGGCTTGTTTTTCACTAGAAAAAAATTGATTCTCTTTCGAAATCTGCCGCCGGGCCTTCTCTAAGTAGAATTAATAGGTTTCTTGTGCACAAAGCCCAAATGTGCTTGTGCTTTATGAGACTGCATGTGTATCTATGTAAAACCAAATACCGTGCCCAATTGCCTAAACAATGATGTGTTCCTTTTTCCTCTGTTTTCTGTTTTTTCCTCTGTCTTTCTGTATTCACCCACACATACTTGTTACCTGCTTTTTTCTTGTCATGCAGGGTTTTTTTTTTAATTGTGTTAACAGTAAGGAGTGTATCATTTTATCATTTTATCAAAAATACTGCTGTGTGCAGCTTTGTGGCTTGTTTTCAGGCAGCAGAGATGAAGCAGTGTGGATGAGTGTCTGGACAGATTTAACAAAGGGCATCTGCCTAAACCACCTTCCACTAGTGTGTATAAGTCACAGATACTGATTAGTTCTGATGAAAGTTAAATAATGTGGGATGGATCTCTTTCGTGCTAAAGCACTGCAATTTTTCAGGCAATTTTTGCGTCTTTAATCGGGTCTGGCTACCATGGAAAAGGAAAGTGTCATTTTAGCTGGACCTTAAAAGAGCTCTGGCCACATCATGGTAATCAGTGGATTTTCCATTAAATCCATCTGTGAGAATCATTTTTTATAAACATACAATTTATCATTTTGAACAGGTTTAGTTAATTTTTAATTGTCCTTTTTTGTTTGCGTCAGCAAAGTGTAGGATGTGTCATTTCCTGCTGCACAACCATGCACGTCAGCTGTAGTTCCTGTTTCAGTTTGACTTTTGCTGTGTATTTGTTCAGACATGTTTGTGGGATTACACAAAACACCAATTTCCCCTTTGATTGTAGTGATGCCAGTAATGGCAAATCACGTCTGTTTCGTCTGCGCAAGAGTAAGTGTCGTCACTTATTTTACCATCTTTGTTACAGCTCTGGACTTACAGTGGCTGAATAAATGACAGAGCCTGGCAGGTAAATCACTGGTCTGTAGACATTGTTTCAGATTCTCTGTTTGTCCTTACTTCTCAGCTGCTGTTACATGTATTTTGTCTTGATGGAAACTGCAGTGTCTTTATTACCGGTGATGGTTGGTATTGCCACTGGTATCAAGGTGTCCCGAGTGTGCACAGGGCCCCGTGTACAATACACAAGACTGTCATTTCAGCTTCTACTGGTCTGACAACAGCAATAACCTATCAATGAATTCATTCTCATACAGAAATGGTGTTTTCCCTTATTCTCTGTAAAAGGATCCACAGCACAGACATACTGGAGAGATAGAGAATTACTCTGGCTCATTACATCACCTGTTCATTCCTGATGTCCCACTTTGATAAGGTTTTATCCGAGACCCAGTGGGATCTTAGTCGTCTGGCTTTTCATAAATGACTGTCAGTGTCAGATATGTATTTCCAGATTGAAATGTTTTCCATACTTCTCGTAGAAGAGCAGTGCATGTATAAAACCTAAAGGCCAAACATACTTATCATTTGGCTGTGACTCTGAAACTCGGATTTAGATCCTATTTGAAGTGTGACCGATGATATTTTTTGATAGAGAAATCGTTTAGTCTCTCGTATCTGTCTGCTGAATACCACACCAAATGTGTCTTAACAATAATTTAGAAACACTGAAGTTACCATTACATGTGGTAGTTTGACCAGTTGAGCTCTTTTTTTTATCTTGGTCACTGATCTTACACAACCAAAGTGTGTTTTTAAAAAAAATCATTTTTCCTCAATTCATTGTGATCAGATATGCGTTTTAATTTTGATCATATGTTTCTGCCTCAAACATCCAGTATGGGCTGAAGAGAGCTCTGAACATTTTCGTATGGCTCATTCCTAATCAGATGAAAGTATCAGTTAATGTTACAATCCCTCCTCTTTCTGCAGCCATAGATAGGAAAATAGGTTAAGTGGTCTTAGAGGACTTAATAAGTTGCATGTTTTCTGTATGGTGTAGGCCTCTGAAATGCAGGCTAGTCAAACAGTCCTGCTCCTTGTTTGATGGAGCAGTAACCTAGATTCTGCAGTGCAGCATACTAATCAGTAGCTCTTGTGTTTTTAGAGAGATACTTGTGTGAACGCACTCTTGTCAAAAGGTCTTTGATTGGCAGGCACCTGTGTGCTCTACGTTCCCCTGTTCACCATTTCTCATGCACGTTGACATCTGAGAGTGGGTCAGGGCCTGTGTCCGAGTTTCATTTAGGGCAAACTCCCCTCGTCCAGTCAGTGCCTTTTTTACCCTCTTGCTCCTTTAGGGGCTTTTCCTCGGTTGCTTCATATAAATGGCGAGATTAAGGGAACATAAACATCAGAATGAGACTCGAGGTTTGTTTAATGTGTAGTATGCTAACATGTCTTTTAAGATCCGAGCTTGGACCTTATATAGGTCAAGAGGTGGAGCCTATTGCAGGATCAGGAGGAAACCCTTATTCACTGCAGGAAGAAGTGAAATATCACATGGAGCCACCAGCCAGATAAACATGGTGCTGAGTGTTAAAGAGCTGCTCTGGCCTAACTTGGCACTGTTCTGTCTGACTATCTGTGACATAAGCAGGAGTGATTTGACAGGACAGTAATAATCCTAGACAGCAGCCTGTGCTGTTAAAAGGACAAGTCTTAGCCAACATTTGTGCGGTTCAAACTGCAGTGAACCATTTGGCTTTGATCAGCACTGAGCACTCAGGTTTCACATACAGGGGAACTGAGTCCTCGCCCATGGCCAAGCTCCCAAACACCTTTTTCTAGAGACTATTGTATGATGGTAAGAGAGGTAATAAATGGCTGTACCTATGAGGGCAGGTCAGCTTCCCCCTCCACATGGGTCTGTTTCTCTTGGCCCTGGGCTCAGCCTAGTCACTCCTATGTTTGTGTGTTTGGTCTCATCCGCTTCTTTGCCGCTGCTCTGCTTCCCTCTTTAAGGCCTCCTAAGCCCAGCAGTCACATTAGTTCCTTCATCTGTGGTTCCTCCCAGCATGTAAATCCCCTTTTCAAAGGACAACTGTGGGTGTTTTCTTGCCCCTGGTTTCAGCTGTGTATTGGGCTTTTATTGTTTTGTTTACTTTCATTTTAGCAGTGAAATGAATACCTACTAATGCGCAGTGCTTCATCCACTTTTGATGATAAAGTAAGTGGAGTTGTATGGAGCATCAGACTCTGCTGCAGCCAACAGGAGTTGGTGTCTGTCTGTCTGTCTGTCGAGCTCGCAGCTGAGCACTGTTGTTTGCTTGTTTTTATTTGGAGGAGGAATAATGTAAGGAATGCACTCACTTGCCAGTGGCGCCAGCATCACAGCATCGCGGCTGTTGCTCTTCCAAGACTGCTTGTCTTCGGCTGATTTAAGGTGTGGAACATGAGTGCAGTCCAAAGCACAACCCGAGCCTGTCATCACATGGAGTGGATGCTGAAGGTCGACCTTATCGTGAGCCAGCCTACTTTGGCTACCAAATGAGTTTCAGTAATTACCCAGAGGACAAGCCATGTTACTGGTTGCTTCTTTGACTAGACTGCTGATTACTTTCACACCTCACTAATGAATTTTGAAGTCTGTGAACGGACAGAAACATAAAACTGTGGTCCAACTAATGGTCCAAGACACTTAATTGATGGGTGTGTAACAGAGAAAAACTAAAAAATCATCATATTCAATCAGCTAGATCCAGCATATTTGTTGACCTTATTTTTTTGTGCTTGAAAAATGACTCAGACAGGTCTATAGATTATAGAGCTGCAACTAAATTGTTGTCTTCATCAATCAGTTCGTCATTTTGGCTGTAAAACGACAAAATTTTTACAAAATACTGGACAGTTTTTGTGGAACAACAATCAAAAAGCAAAAGCTGTTCAGTTTAGTATCCTGTATTATGGAGAAAATATCAATATATGTATATACGATGATCAAAATAGTTGCTTGGTTAATTGACCTGGCTGCTGTCTTATCTGTACAGACGTGAGCTTCACAAAAACAAAAACAACAGCTTGATCTGAAACGACAGCCAGCCAGATGTTTTTGCTGTTCCCATCAGAAAATAACCTTCTCCGTCCTCTGTCCTGGTTTCTGCAGGTGATGGTGAACGGTGAGAAGGAGCGAGTGTCGCTGCTGTTCATGAAGGCTCTGGTCAGCAGGGGGAGCGTGGACGCTGTGTCTCAGCAGATGGCCTCTCACCCTCAGTACTTGGAGAGCTTCCTGCGCACACAGCACTACATCCTGCACATGGACGGCCCCTTGCCGCTGCCGTACCGCCATTACATCGCCATGATGGTCAGTGACCTGGGCTTACCGTGCATTGTAACAAAACAAACACACAATAGTTTGGTAACAGTCTGTTATAGCAGCAGGAATCACCGGGGATCATAGTAGTATTATTCAAAATGAAAGAATAACAAGATGCAATGTTTGAGTTGATCATTTCTCTGAATCTGTTCGACCGTCTCTTCCCACGACCTCCAGGCTGCAGCACGACATCACTGCAACTACCTGGTGTGTCTGCACTCGGCTCAGTTTCTGAGGGTGGGCGGGGACCCTCTGTGGCTGCAGGGTTTGGAGGCAGCGCCCCCGCGCCTTCGCCTCCTTGACCACATCAACAAGGTGCTGGCTCACCAACCCTGGCTCACTGCCTGCCCACACATCCAGGTAAAGCAACGAAAAGCACACACAAACCCCATAAAACAACATGTATATTAACTGTAACACGACACTGTTAAATTACTAAATATTCCAAATTACAGAGATGCTGGATTATTTATTATAATTATTATAGTTATTCTTTTGATCACTCAGGATGTAAAAGAGGCCGTAAATTCTTAGGTAGTTAAACTTGTAAAATGTTCTTTGGTGTTGATGTTTTTATTGGTGCACTGAATATTAATAAGATGATTATTATTTTTGAAGCACTTGATCAGTCTGACCTGTGACCCTGAGCTCTCATCTCTGCTCCCTCCAGACGCTGCTGAAGTCAGGGGAGCAGTGCTGGTCGCTGGCTGAGCTGGTGCAGGCCGTGGTGATCCTGGCTCACTGCCACGCCCTCTGCAGCTTTGTGTTTGGATGCGACACAGACTCAGACTTTGTCCCTCTCTCCAAATCTCCAAACGGTACCCCACCAACCTTCTGCCCCTTTGATGCTGCCAACGGCAACACCAACGTGCCTCAGTCTCTTGCCACTCCCTCGGAGCACATAACACGACGACGGGTAACTAACCAGGCTTGTTTTTTGTTATCAGAAGCTTCATAGAGAATTAGAGCATTGGTTTAATCTTTTTTAAACCAGTACCTCCCATCTACTTACTTTTCTAATTGGCAAATTGCCTCAGTATGATAATACTGAGTGTTTTGCAGGAGTTGGTCTTTGCTTGAGAGTATGGTGTTTTTAAAGATACAGAAAATAATTCATACAGTGGAGTGAAATAGGGAGATGAGTTTGGTGTTTGTCTGCTTTAAATCTGAACAAACTCAGACCCACTTTGATTTGAAGGAGCTCATTTGTATAAATATAAGGTAATAACAGAAGATAATACATGTATGACTAGATTATTTCCCTCCACAGTAGCTAATAGTTAATTTCTGTTCCCTGTGAGTGTTTAATTTAACTTCATCAGTCTTGATATTTGTGTCAACAGTCTCTGGACTCCAGTTGTGACGTGGTTTGTCTAAAAGAGAGGATTCAGAAGTCCCAGGAGGAACGAGAGAAGAGGGAAGAGCGCCTTCTGCAGACCCAGACACTCCAACAAACAGGTAACCTACTTGGCAGATGAGCAGAGAAACACACACACACACACGCACGCACAACTCACAACACACACACACGCTGCTTAGATTGTCCCACTCCCTTCTGATGGTTGTCTTGAGCGTAACATTTCATTCACATGGTGTGAAACCTGAGAAATTAACGCTGATCAGTTGCACTTATTGACGCACTTTCTCCACCTCCTTTGCTTTCATCGTCTCTTTTTTTAGATATGGAAGAAGAGGAGGAGATGATATGCTTCGCAGATCCGTCACGTTTTATCACAGACCCTGACTTTTGCTACGAGGAGTTTCGTAGGGAGGAGGACCACTTTCAAGTATTTAGAGTTCAGGTGAGAACACCGTTATAATTAATTATTAGTAGTTTCATGAACCAGTTATTAGCAACAAAACAGACTTCATGGTTTTTAATTTACCATCAGTTCATCTACAGCAAACTTACATGTATGATGTAACCCCTGATATAAATGCAAACTGGAAGTGGGTCATTCATTCAGACACTGTGAGTGCACTTCCAAGTGGTCAGTGACCAAATTAAGATGTAAATTAGGTGTCTGAAGTCTGGCAGCCCCAGGCACAGCAGGTTTATCAGTATTGATTTAGACATTTTAATACATTGGTTTGACTCCCAAACTCAAATGGGTTCTTTAAGACAACATTACAACAATCACAGGGAGGAAGGTTTGTTTATTCCCTCATGAATTTGGAATTGTTATGTGTTTTTCCCCAAAGTGCACAAGACCGAGTAATTAAATTAGGTTCAACATGTTCCACTGTTGCTCTGCCAACATGCCAGTATTATCCTGGTCAGTTTTTTAGTGTAACTCAAGTGATTGCATGCCACAGTAATACAGAGTTATGGTTATTTTTTGACACATTACCTCCTCTCCCACCATGTTACCTCCTGAGGCCTTTAAAAACCTATATAATTTTATGGTTGAAGGAGTCTCAAACAGCAAATGTGTTGTTGCATTGACCTTGCAGGACTACTCGTGGGAGGACCACGGCTTCTCCTTAGTCAACAGATTATATTCGGACATCGGGCACCTCCTGGATGACCGATTCAGAAGCGTGACCACCCTCTCCTCGTTGCACAGCCCCGACCTGAAGAGGGCAATCTGGAATTACATCCATTGTGTGTTAGGAATACGGTGAGACTAACACAACACAACAAAACACACACACAAACACTCATATCATACAAAAGTTTGACTTTTTGTTTGCAGTTTTAGTAAATAAATGTGTTTTGAATAAATGTGTTTACAGCTATGATGATTATGATTATGGTGAAGTGAACCAGCTGCTGGAGCGGGATTTGAAGCTGTACATCAAGGCTGTGGCGTGTTTTCCAGACGCCACCAAAACCCCAGTGTGTCCTCTGAGTTGGGCTGTACTTAAAACTTCAGAAAGGGTAAGAACGGATGTTCACTGACAAAAACATCAACAGGAGGCATAACATGTTAGATGAACATAACACGTCCGTGTTCTCTTCCTCAGATACATGTGAATTTACTAATCATGGAGGCCCGGCTGCAGGCAGAGCTGCTATACGCCCTGAGAGCCATCACTCAGTACATGATCGCCTAAGTGCTCCGAGAGGCACAAAGTCAAAACTCTTCGCCGGTACAGAGAGACCCAGAGACACGAGGATAAAGAAGCAGTGAAGTAGGGACGAGAGCGGCACTTTTAAGGACACAGAGCTCCATTGTTTAGTGGCTGTGCCTCATGAATGTGCTTCTCTTTCTCAGAGTTAATGTATTTATACCATAGTGTGCCACAGTCCCCTCCTCAGCCCTTTCTGCAGATTCTCTTATTGTGAAGTCCTCTCATCAAACATCTCGGCTCTCAAAAAGGTTGTGTGCAATTATTACTAGCGTTGTTTTAATTTTTACCTGTTGTCATGTGTTCCAGCTCAGTCTGTGAGAAACTGCTTGGTTGTAGCAGCGTGTTACAGTGGCCAATACTCTCCTTTTCAGTTCAATCAGTCTCCCTCTGTATTAACTATGCTTTCCCCAAAAAATATCTTTTTGTACAAGTTGAATGAATGTTAATGGGAGACCAGGGCCTTTTGTTTGGTCTTTTTTTTTTTTTTTTGGACAATCCTAGTCAGTGTTGGAGGAGGACATTAAGTGGACTGTGAAGGACGACCGCTTTGCTCTCCCTGACATTTCGTATTAATGCTGGTCAAGAACAAACACAACGGTGACACTGCTGGAAGTTATCACATCACTATAGTTTCTTTTAATAAGCACTTTTTAAAACTTTATATATTTATAATGCAAGGTAGCTCGTTAGTAGACATTGAGACACACAGTGTGTGGGTCTGACGCCTTTCTCGTCACTGTATGATGTGTAACGAACATTTTTAGACTGTTTGTCCTCAAACTTTCAGACTTTGCTTTTGTGCTAAACCCCAGATCTCTGAGTGAAGTATCTTCTTGAACCCAGATGTTACAATTTCAATAAGTTGTTGGAAGGATTTTGAAGTTATTGATGTTTGAAAAACAGAATTTGTAACTTAACTAAGCTGAAGTGGTCAGTGAGTTGTTTCCTACAGAGAAGATTAAGCTGAGCCATTAGCAGAATGATTGTTTAGTTGTTTTGTACTGACGTGCTTCAGAAACGATCAAATCAGAGACTCAGTTTCAGACTAAATGTCGTTTAAAAACAAAGAAACAAACAAAAAACTTGTAAAGTGGTGAATTGGACAGATGAAGTGCGCAGTTGTAGATCTGCACTGGTCATAAGTTAAGGTTAAGTTCAGATTTTTGCTCCAAGCTTTATGCTAAAGCTTTCTTTGTGCGTGAGCTGTATCAAAGCCAATTATCAAGTCAAAATCCACGGTACAGCTTGGAGAGCAGAACAATGTGCAAACTAGTTGTTAAAACATTTGTATCTTTTTCTCTGTCTTTTTTTAATTTTATTTTTACAGTTTTTGTAAACTATAGAGTACGCTCTGTTTTCGTTTTGTTTTGTTTCTGGGTGTGATGGTAGGACCTGCTTGTTGTGCTGCAGCCTGGGTAGATGTAGAAGTGTGACAGACTGTTTAGATTTAGATTTAGAAAAAGAAACAAGTGCATATCGATAAAAGCAAAAGCGCTGTTAACACAGGTGCCTTCAGGCTAAAACTGGAGTGCTGCTGAAGTGGAGGGATGTGACTACTGGAGGTTGAATGTGGGCTTTGGTTGCAACTGGGAAACGCCTCCACCTGACAAATGGAAAACTTGTGGTGTTTTCTACATGAATGGGGACCTGTTTTCTCCTCGTGTTGGTCGGCTCCATTTCTGATAAATTACTGCGGTTGTGAACGCCCGTGTTTTCTATCAGGCACCTTCTACAAGCCCCAGCAACTCAGCCAGAGCCTTTGACACAGATGGATGTTCAAAATGTTCAACCTTAGCAGATTAAAAAAAATAAAATAAAAAAAAGACAATTATCTAAAAATAAAATGACCAAAAAAAGAGAACAAGTGGGGGAAAAACAAAAAAAATGTTTTTTGAAAATGTGAAGAAATGTTTTCTATAAAGATGCTCTATGAAAATAACTGCTGCCTACTGTCATGTATTCTTTCTACTGGAAGGTGTTCATGTTTTTGTTTGTGTTAAAGTCATATTTCCGTTGTGGTTTAGGCAGTCACTGAGTTTTGGACATTTGCCATTTTTAATCACAGTGTATTCAGAAACTTCCTTTTTTCACTTTTTTTCTTTCTTCTTCTTTCTTTCTTTTCTTTCTCAGCTTTATGCTAAAATAATTTTTAGAAAAAACTCACTTATCTACATTCAGTACCGTACAACAACATGTTCAACAGAATTATGGATTATATTTTTGCAATCCGAATTTTACTAAAAAATTGAAATGTCACATTGACTGATAAAATTATAATAATATTCAAACTCTTTGACACTTAAATTTCTATCTCTGCCACTTTGGCTGAGGCCCACCTGTGGTCAATCAGCTGATTGGTCATAACTGAGACACACACACCTGCTGTGAATAAGGTTTCACAGCAGACGAGGAGCAGCAGAGCAGAGCCCTGAGGTGGAAGGAGCTGCCTGCAGAGCTCAGAGACAATGTGTTAAAGACGTCCACAGTCTGTCCGTCCTGGCCACACTGGCTGTGAGGAACCCCTCTAATGTAACTCAGCCGTATGGGTGTCCGTCAGAGTTACATTCTTTTTCCTCTTTTTGTTTGCTTAGCTTTTCCACGCAGAGCTGTAGAAACAAATACTGCACTGAACCACAGAAACTTTGGAGAGTTCCTGTTTGATCCAACTAAATCAAACTGCTGACGTTGTACAGCAGGTGTAAGTAAATGAAATGCACATTTTTACAGACTCTGTTACTGAAATTGCATTAGGAAAGAATCTGTACAGCTTCAACAGAGTGAGGACTGACTACAGCAACCAAAGACTGTACACATGAGCCTGTGAGTATACTACCATTATCATCGAGACATATATGAACACTGACTGTCAATATGCAAGATTAATTGGATTTGAATTTAATATCTTGACGAAACTATTTCCAAAGTTGAGAACAGTTTAATTCTTGTCAGTTTAAAGTATATTGTTGTGTGATTGTTTATATTATACAGTTAGTGTATTTGTTTGGTTAAATACTCAGCTGTATTCCTGGACAGTAGCACCACCTTGTGGTAGAGCTGCAGAACTACATGCTGTCTGATGTTTCAAAGACAAAACAAAACAAAACAAAAAACTAAAATGTGAAACACCAACAGACCAAGTGGGTTAAACAGTTTATTGAATTTATTTCTGCTGTTCAGAACTGTTTGTCATCTGTGGCTGACTTTACAATGCGTAAAGAGAAATTAAAAGACTTGAAGGGGGGAGAAGAAAAAAGAAAAACTATTGACATTAATCAAAAAATCATAAACACAATTGGCTTATTAACAATTTATTGTTGTCCCTCCCAACCCCCCACCCTCCCCTATGGAAAAAAAGGTAACCAAAACAACCCTCGCCAAATACTAAAATACTGTACCAAATGGGGCAATTTAAAATTTAAAAGCAAAAACATACAGGGACTAACAGCTACTTTAAGAAAACTGAAGAAAAAAAATATGTAGATAGTTGTAATTACATAGAGGGGGGAAGATATAAAGGAAGTAGTAACACCACACCTGCCCTTTTTAAGGCGGCAAAAGTAAACTAGAGACCAACCAACCAACCACCCACCTTAACACGCTGCAGCCCATCCTATCAACTGTTATTAACATTTTCAACACCTGACCATTAGTGAAGAAAAACAGGGGGTTTGATGCACATACAACTTCTTAAAAAATAATTACATGTTATGATTTAAAATAATACAGAAAATCATGCAGTTTTAACAAGCTGGTCCTCTTGTTTCCAGATCTTTTAAAGTGACCAGTTTGTGGGGATTATCATCGTAAATATAAAAACATAGAAAAAGAAGGGAAAGGCTTGTTGATCGTGTGCTAACACCAAATCAAAAATCCTTGTGCTGAATACAGAAAATTCAGAGATTCAAGGGCCCTGATATGCACCCACTGCATCACGGCGTACTCCCTCCAGGGTACGTCTCAAATGACAACTAGCACCATTCAAAAAAAAAAAAACATCTGAGGAAAAAAAAAAGAGAGAGTGCTTTATATAAATCAGACATAACATATCCAGATAGCTACAGTGAAATGATGAATATTACAAGTTTAAACTGCTGGGATGTAACTGCTGATCACAAAAATGTTGACAGCTATGAACAGAAGTAATTACATACAAACACAAAAACATTTTACAACATTTTAAGAGGGGGAAGAAGACGAAATAAAAGTCCATCCTGCTACAGAGTCACGTCATGCTATAGTGTTTTTAAATATTGGCAGTCGAAGATGAACAAAAAAGAACAAAAGGATAGGCGAGTACTGATAGACAAGGCTGGAGAGCTAAAATACTTTCTCTAGAGAAGGGAAGTCAAATTTGAGATCAACTCGTTTCATGACAGAAAGGTCTCCAGGAAAACAAAACAAAGATGCTGTTGCGTGTTGGTTTCCAGTCTGTCCTAACAGAGAGAAAATAAAATGGGTAGGATAAACATTTTCCGCTATTGCCACGTGTTTTGTGATTACGTCTGTGCAGAGTTGTTTTCCTGTTGTCTTTTCTTCCAAGTGACCCTGAGAGGTAACGGTTGCATTAGTCTTGTTGTGAGATGAGAAAGTGACGTTTCCACCACGATTCAGAGCAGAATTTCCTTTTTTTTTGTCTTTCTGTTTTGTTTTGTTTTTTTTTTAAAACTTGGATCCACAATTAACGCAGAAAACAATGAGGCAGATCACTGGGAATTTTTTCTTAGTTAAAATGGTCAAGTATCGATGCACTTTGCCTCATTCAAAATCAGATTTAATGTTACAGGCGTCTTTTGCAAAGCGTATGTACACTGAGATACTGTGTCAAGCCCAAGCGCTCCCTAAATGCCATGCGAATGCAAAATATTAGTGTTCCTTTGGTTATGTAAAAAAAAATCTACATGCATCTCATTCTTTACAAAAATAAACGTATAGAAAATTACCGTTAAAAATTATCTGAAAATGCTTCCTCCAATGTAAAAAAAACATCACTTGTCATTAGTAATATATTCATATGTATTAATATCTCATTTATTACCTCCATCTAAATTGTATATTAAAACTATAATCAAATATATTCTTTTTTTGTACTTCTCACACTGTGAATTAATTTCTTGAATGTTAGTACTGAATAATT
>OMNW01018347.1:0-10956 GCA_900303245.1 Selene dorsalis
TCTTGTTTGAGCTAAGTGGCTTGTGCTAACAATGGAGTCTGCCATGTGCTTCACTGGGTAAGTCAACCATCTTGTAGACTAATGCAGCTTTGAAACAACTACAAGTGTTTGTTGTACAAGTTTCTATAAACTGAAGTCTTGTAGGTTTGTAGAAACTTGCACAACAAACACTTGTAGTTGTTTCAAAGCTGCATTAGTCTACAAGATGGCTGACTTACCCAGTGAAGCACATGGCAGACTCCATTGTTAGCACAAGCCACTTAGCTCAAACAAGAAATGGGATCAAGACTGTACAAACATTTGCACAAAAGTAACATTGTTGAATCTTCTTTGTCTTCTTTGAACCAAGCAGTCAAGGTCTTCTGTGCTCAATGGTGGACAGCAGCTTCTAGGAGAAAGAACATGGAAAGTCAAAGTAAGTGTTTGTTGAACTACTGAAGACTAAATACAACTTACTTGTGTTTCAGATTGAAGACTACCAACCAAAATGGATGAGCTGAGTGTCTGGTGAAATAAAAGTGTTTGTGTCAATGTCTTTTGTCTTACTTACCCACAGGAACACATGGTAGCCAGTTAGCGCAACACCAGCTTAGAAGTAGAAAAACAAAGTACAAAAAAGAAGCAAAAATCCTGGAGAAAAAGATGCAGGGTTCCCGGCCCCCGGCTCCCTTGCTCGGCGAACTCGCGCAGGCAAACTCGCATACCCTTCTCGCTGCCGCTTCCGCTGCCGCTCCAGCAGACTGAATGACAATTTATACCCCACTGCTCCTCTGGTTGCTGAGGATCCTCGTCAGGACTGAGTGCAGACACCTGCACTCGGCCAATGGAGATGCAGCTCCGCCTTCTGGGGGTGTGTGACCTCGTTTAGCACCAAAGTGGAGACATCTGAGTATCTAAAATGTTGTACCTTTGAAAACCTGCATCTGTTTTACAAATAAACACTTTGTTGACACTTCACCTGAACTGACAGAAAAATAAAGGAATAAAAACCAGAGCATAAATGACCACAAGACAATATTTAAAACTTTTAATGGTAAGCTTTGTGTTTGTTTTGTCTAAGATAAGACCTTTAATGTGCATTACATTATTAAATACTGAGAATGTCACTCATTTTCAAAAAGCAATGAAATGTCTAAAAAGGCATCACAACATGAGATGATAACATGGATGAGATTAAACTATAAAAAAACATGACAAAACACAGATTAAACAACTCCAGCCACTGAATCCATGTAGATTGTTTTTTAACAGATTGATCTGAACAACACTGAAGTTAGTAACTGTGTTTAACATTAACATTTTACATTTTTTTGGGAAAAAAATCCCGCAACATGGACGTCTTATTTTTAATTTCAACTGTTTTCACTGATTTCCATTTAAAGTAACCATACAAATGGCCTAATATAAGGAAATCCAATTCAAAGTGATGATGGACGACAGTGTCTAAATGCTGCTGTGTGTTTGTGAGGTGTGTGCAGACATGAGCCCTGACATCAGAGGAGTGTCTTGTGTTTTACCTTCTGGCTGAGGATGGAGCGGATGGCTCTCTCCACTTCAGCAGAGTTCTCGATGTCCACCGTCCACACGTGGGGCTGACCGATGTACACCTCAGCGTACGGGTGTTGAGACGTCAGCTGTGGACGTAAACAAGAAAAAAACAAGTTTAAAAAAGTGTCATCATGAGCAGGAGAGACTGCAGAGTCAACCTCGAGCGTCCTCTCACCTCTCTCAGAGTGGGTTTGCCCTTGAAGAAGTCTGTGTTCTTGCTGCTCTTCGCAGGGTTGAACTTGGGGTTGAGGAAGGCGCAGCCGTTGGCGATGGCTTCCAGGGGGGCGGGGCCCTCGTAGGGGAAAGACAGACCCACGAACAGCTGCAGCAAAGAGACAAAACATCCGCCATGATCAGGTCAATGAGCTGTCACACGCTGGTTTTTAAATGAAAGACACACTTAAACAGCATCTGGACAACAAGAGCTTCATGTCAGTGGCCTTGGCTTTTCTAAACATTCACTTCGGCCCCGGTCGACTGACCCCTCATCATCAGCTGCCAAAAGTGTCAAACTCATTTCACTGATCTGTGTCCAGCAGGAAGGAGGCGTCTGGTGACACAGGCCACATCAGAGGGTGAAAAGTTTAGTGTGTGCTGACAGCAGCAGCTGAAACAAAGCCTCCACCCTGAGTTATCAACAGCACACACAGCAGAGGCAGCACTTCTTCTATATTACACCAGGAGAGGAGGAGGGAGAGTGTGAAGACCCTGCTGTGACACGTCTTCCTCCCACAGGCCTCTGAGGAGTAGAAAAACAACTGCAGCACTTTAACATGCAAACCAGCTGAAAGAGGCTCACTCCATCCATTTAAAATGACTTCTTTAAAGCATTGTTAACAAAAGCACCAGATTCAGACCAGCGTCCTTAAAACAAACACACGTCCACCTGCAGCCACTCCTCTGATTTGTGACATACTAACATTGAACTGAGTTAGAGTGTGTAACATGTTCTTCAACAGAGTCACACCCATCTGATTTCATTTAATTAGTGAACATAGAAACAAGTGGAGGAGGCTCTAATAACATGGTGGAGAAGGGAGGGGTGGTGGTGGTGGTGGGGACACAATCTGTATCTAATTCAGTCGAGGGAGTGGGAGAGAGTTAGTCAGTGATAATGGTCAGTGTGTGTGTGTGTCCATAGCAGCAGACCAGAACAGGCTGAACAATGTGTCTTTAACACACACACACAGTGCAGTGATGTACCATGAAGAGTGTGTGTACCCGGCTGTGAATCCAGCTCTTTTACCTCCTGTGTGCATCTAAGTGAAGAGTCTCTAATAACAGACGTCTGCCAGCAGGTGGCAGCAGAGCACACGTCTTCCTCTGTGTGTGTATGTGTGTGTGCAAAAGCCCCTCTACTGAGAAACAGTTGACCACTATTTATAGGGAGAGGGGAATGGAGGGAGGAGGGGGTGAGGAGAGGAGACACTGAAGGACTCAGAGGGAGAAATGAACGACCACTGACTGAGTCTCTAATGGATTTAAAGCAGGAATCAATAAGAATGATGGTCTTGAGGTGAGAGCTCCTGATCAGTCCACGTTAAAAAGGTATTTCACATATTCATGTTCATGGACACATGTGAGGCTGCGAGGCTGCGACCCACCAGCGTCAAGGACGAGGAGCTTACAAGAGGCAGTGCTGCTGCTATTGATCTGCCTCTGTGGCGTAAATATAGATCCTGATTCTCAGCCACAGCCAAGAGCAGCAACACCCAGGAGGACGGGTGAAATACTAAACCACGTCGATTAGATGGAGCAGAGCACCATCACTCAGGATGAACACGTGTCCACAGTGTGCAGGACAGGAACACAGTTTCAAAAATCACATTCTGCTCAAAGACAAGTCGAAACCACGTCTCCCCTGATGTCAGAGGTTATTCCAGGAACTTCTCCACAGAAAATCTCATGTGGGACGTCAACAGCAACATGTTGGTCTTCACTGCTGTGTTTCTACAGCACACTGTTGATGGGTCACAGCCCACGAGGCCAATTAGCTCCAGAAATCTGTAGGTAACAGAAGGTGTTGTTGAAGCAGTACCACGCCTCCTGTCGCTCTTAAACAACCAACAAACAACGGGCCGTTCTCTGACAGCACCTCCATGCACAGCCACATGTGATGAGGAGATCTGGAAGTTAACACTCAGCTCTTGAACCGTTGTAATTGGTTTTAGTATCAGGCCAGAGCAGAGCTGGATGTGGTGGTGAGGTACTGTTGCCTTGTGGCCTCACAATCTTTTTTTGATACCAAAAGGGGTCGTCATCCTTTTTTTTTTTTTCTACAGCTGTCTGAATCATGATGTATGGATTTCTTCTCCACCCCGGCTCCTGTCTGACGTCTCTCTCCTCTCTCGCTCTGCCTCTCCTTCCTGGTCTGATGGGAAAGCATCTGGTTTCAGAGGATCTGCAGATCTAAGCTCCATCCTCCATCGTCTCTCCTCTGAAAAGACTGGAGCCAAAGCACAGACTCCATCTTTCAAAGCCAGCACTAATGACAGTTTTCACCTTCAGCAGACAGCGCTGTCAGGTGTTTGATGACCATGTAATTTTAAATCTATTCCTCGGGGGCAGCGAGAAGCTCCATAACAATAAGAATCATTGTTTCCTCTGAGGCTGAAAGAAAAGTAGGTCCTGTAATTTAGCTCCCCCCTCCTGCCAGCTGTTATGGTCCAATCACAGCTTCATGACTCAGACTTGGCCTGTGGAGCTACTGTGACTTCCCAAAAACTAAAGATCAAGATACAAACTGACCAATCACTGACCTTTCAGGAGGTTGTAGCTTGGAGCCACCAAGTATAAAAAAAATCAATGCAGTGTAGTGCAGTGATGATAATCACCATTAAGTATTTGCCAATAGCTTATCAGTACATAGTCAAACACAAGGTAGTGATTGAGACATAGCCAGTGTTTAAAAGACTATGAGGAAGCTTCCACTGCAGGCAGGAGAAAGGAGAGGACGTCTGCTCACATTAGGGCTTTCACTCCAATCTGCCAGCATCTAAATAAGATAATATCACATACACTGACACACTGAAATGTGCTTTAAATTACAGCAGGTGTCCCCCGATACATATAGAGCTCATTGAATAGGTCACTTAATGTCTGCTAGTGCTCATTTCATTCACAGACAGCCATTCAAAATAAATGTCTCACACACTGGCTGCTACAGGAATGTTCAGAGCAGCTGTCGAGACCTTGGCACATTGAAAAAAAGGCCACAGTATGTGAAATAATCCTTCAGTGTGTCCTCACTATTGTGCAGGTGAGTGAGCTCCACAGTTTCTTGGTCATTTAAAAAAAAGTCAAAGAGACAAGTGTAGGAATTGGTCTATGGCTTCCACAGCCTTTAATAAGCACATCCCCTCACACTATTATTCCCCTGTGTGTGTGTGTGTGTGGGGTGGGGGACTCACCTTGGTCTCTCGGAGGAGGAACTGCAGGTCTCGGCCGCTCAGTATCCCGTGGTTCTTGACGTAGCTGGGGAGGTGCACGGTGCTGGTGCCGTGCACGGTGCCGTGGACCTCCATGTAGCTGTGGATGATGTCGAGGTATTTCTTCTTGTCCTGGAACAAACAAGGAGAAGAAACAGGCACAGTGAGTTTTTTCACAGGTTTGGATTCCTGGATAAAGAGGAGAGTGCTCTCTCCATCACCAAAAAAAAACAATGCAACAATTTTAAAATCAATGTATTAAGTGAGTTGAGTTTTGTCGAGTTAAGCCAGTGTAATCCTGAAAACACTCTCCTGCATAATGACTTTTTTTGTTGTTGCGAGCGGATGAGTATCATTACTTTGTTATGCAGCCTGGTGAACTTTTGTTCATGCTACCTGTCTGACCATCTGGCCACGATGGCAGGCTCAGCTAAAAATATCCCTGTGTGAAGAGCATCAGTGCACACAACAGCCTGCCATTGTTGTTAAAGTCCACCTGATCTGTGATGTCCTAGATCAAACACACTATAAACTATTCAGAGGACTCCAATGAAACCTGCTTCCTTTATACCAAGAGTCATGACCGGAGCACTTTCATCACACAGGAATGCTGCTCGGCTGCTTTAATGGTGCACAAAGTCAAAAGTGATACAAGGAGAAAGAGATTTAAAGGGACACCGCACTAATTTTACACATGTCTTGTGTTTTACAAAAAAGTCAGGACATCTGCACCTCTGCTGCATCAAGAATGATGAATTTGCCACATAACATAAGTTAAGTCAACTGTGCTTCACACAAGGGTTCATGAAGGGAAATCATGAGTGGATCTTTGCTGATCACTTTCTCAAACTGATTCCACAAAGAGCCGCTGTGGCTGCAGGTTTTTGTTCCAACCAGTCAAGAGCACACAGTTTGACCAATCAACTGTCTGAAGACTGAGACCAGTTGATTGACTGAGTCAGGTCTGGTGTGCTGCTGCTTGGTTGGAACAAAAACCTGCAGCCACACGGCCCTTTGTGGAATCGGTTTGAGATGCCTGCGTTATAGTGATAGGCCAGTGGTTTGCTGGGTTGGTCTGTAAATGTGTTGATGATGAAGATCTTTTTTTCCTCCTGTCAAGCTGCTCACTACACTTCTTCTTTAAAAAAAAAATCATGTTAATCAGATTGGATAGAAACACTACTTCCATAATAAAAGGCTTTTGATCGTCCCCACACTGAGACTGTCAGAGCAGGTCTTTGATTTTCAAAAACGAGGACATGACAGTTTCGTAGCCGAGACCAAATCTGCACACAAAATATTCCCCAGTGTCTCCAGTTGAACTGTGGCGCAAAAACCCTGTCTTTTTCACTTTGTTCTCCACCTGCTGAGGACGGAGCCATGTGGGAGCAGAGTGCGGAGGAGCTGAGTGCTCTCAAAGCCCAGGCCTTCTGGGAGGCAGTGTACATGAAAGCTGGTCATTTCCTCCATAATGATGGGATGCCTCAGAGGCGCACTTAGTGTGAGCACAAAGTCATGCACACTACAATTTTATTGATTACCAGTAGATTCAACCCTCATGTGGCAGCACAACCTCATTATTACTTAAGTAAAATTTACTCATGACTCCAACACACCAGCTCTGCCTCCAGGACACTTCCACGCTCTCACTCTGGAAGTGTGTGTTTCTAAGAGTGAATGTGTGTGTGTGTGTGTCTACCTCAGTGTTTCCTTTAGGGGCTTAAATTTCAGGTAGCCGCTCGTCAGGGTCCCTGGAGGCCTGGCTATCAGATGCCTGAGGCCAACCTACTGTAACTAAAGCAGCCTGGTGTGTGTCTCTGTGTGTGTGTGTATACATAAGTGTGTGTATGTGTGTGTGTGATCAAGTCCTAATTAGAAGGTGAAATCACTACCCTGTAATCTTTTCACTCAGGAGAGCTGAGCTAGGATTTATGTATGAGGGGGGATTTATAAATGAAGGTTACTGGCAGGTATCTGAAGAGGAAACACACACACACACACACACACAAAATACAGCTATTTCTACATGTTTTACCTTCTAAAAAATACTGTAATTCCACTTTTGTGTGACATTTTCAATAGATCAAGATTCTGGTTGCATTTGTAAATCAGGTCATGTTACCTCAGATCCATGAGAGGCTGCACTTAGATAGTAAAGGTCTGTTGACATTGATCAAAGCATAACACTGAATTTATAAGTGATACTGTATGAGGTGAGATCTTGTTTTTTCTGATTTTTTCTGATGAAAATGAATGAATCTTTTATCTGTGAATTAAGTGAATATATCAGGGCTGAAGACTGCGGCAAAATCAAATCTAAAGTGTAAATACACGATGCAGCTGCGACTGGCTGCAGAGAGAGAGAGAGAGAGAGAGGAGAAAAACAAGTGCAGGAAGACACCATTACATTTCTAAAGGCAGCGGGATGTGTGTGACCACTTCAGTGACCGTGCATGTGTGTGTGGAAGAGGAGCATACAGTGGGCTGCCACGACCCTCCGAGGCAGTCGCACACAAAGCTTCACGGTCAGAGGACATGGCTTGCCAGATGCTGTGTGGAGTGAGGCCGGCTCCTCTCACACAGACTGAACAAAGACAGAGACTCTGCTCAACAAGACGACACAGAAACAGGCTGCCAGGATGAAAACTGTACAGCAGCGTGGAGCGTGTAAGAGACTTGTGGTTAGTTTTAGATGCATGGTGGTTGCTCTCTGCTTTTCCTCTTTGTAACGATATTATGTCAACTTCCATTCATAACCCTGTCTCAGACGTCAGCACACTGTGAAGCACAAAGAAGTTATGACTGTGGAGCATGAACAGGCATGAAGACCGATAACGTTACACGACGTCTTCCCCCTTTGTGTCCTCGCACACGTCTACGTCTCCATTTATCTGTGTGGTTTAAGTGGATGTATACGTCTCTGAGAATGCACAACATGCAGCGGGAAAAAAGGAAGGAGATGGATTGCGGCAGCCTTGTACAGGAGCACATACTTGGGGAGTTATAAAATAACTGCTTTAGCCGGAGAGGTTGATTGAAGCAGGAGCGAAGGAGGAGGCGGAGCAGGAGCAGAGTTTTATGACCTTGTAAATCAGAGGGAATTTGTAAACCCTGGTAGTGAGAGGAAACAGGAGAGGCTGTGGCTGCTCTCTGCTGGAGGAGGGGGGGGCTGAGGGATGAGCATCAGGGGAGGAGGGCTTACTGGCTGAGAGGAAAGGCCAGGACACATAGCAGCTAACTCACAGTCCTGCTGCTGATCTTCCTCTCTGACAGACAGTGGTGCTTCATGCTCACAGTGACAACACAAACGTGTTGATGTTGACCTGCCGCCATTATGTTTAGCACGTTAGTGTGCTAACTCTCTTTGAATATTAAACTTCTCCTCTCTGTATGTTCGTACAGGGATGGAGCTTCAGGGCTGAGAGCAGATTTCAATGTTTCAGCACTTTCTCCTGACAGGTAGCCGCATCAAGGCACCAGGGATGGAGCAGATTAATCTTGCTTTACTGCACATTTCAAACAAAACGATCAACTTCTCCTTCCACCTGAGACACTGTACTTAATAGAAATACTGTTGGCCTTGTATTTCTTTCTCTCCTATGAATTGAATAGCGCATTACTGTCAGCCTGTAGCTTCAATGTTTGTCTCAACAGTGATGGTTCCCAGGTCTTGAATGAAAAAAGCCATAAAATAAAATAGTTTCTGAGTCTACCGCAGTAACTTCAAGACGCGAGAGGAGCTTTTGCCTCATTAGCATGTAGACAGGTGCACTCAGTTTGACTTACTCGACCCTTAAACTGCGTTCAACATCAAACACTTCTCAGATCGTCTACCCATCTGAAATTATTTCCATCTGACAGACTCCAGGGCCCCAAACTGGAACTTGTCAGTCAGGACAGAAATACACCTCATCCTTCCTTCCTTCCAGAGGAGAAATCATTTACATTTCATCAGACACACACACACACACTTCTCAGTGCTGGTGGATTTAACAACAGCTCCAACCTCCTTTAAGGACACCATGCACTGGGGTTCACCTCTTTGTCCTCCTACATGAACAGCCCATTATGCACACGTCTTTGCAATGACACCATAATGGTGAGTCAGTCAGCAATAATACGATTGGTTCATTTCGAAGTGTGGTGATTTGCACAAGGGCACTTTAGTGATATGAATCATCTATCAGAGCTATCAGGCCCTCACGGTGCTCCTGCACTGAACCACCTTTTAGTCCCTGTGGTTGGTCTCTGTGTGGTCCACACCACCTGACAGTGAGTTTGTCTCCACTATATGAGGAATTAATCAACATGGAGGGGATCATCACTGTGTCCTGCCCACAGATGATGAAATAATATATAATCATAGCTGTCTTAACTTCAATTAATGTGCTTCTTATTATCTTACCACCACTACAGATAAACCTTCACCTTCACTAACAGATGAATTTATGACACATGCACTAAATTAGCATCTTGGTACATGGCAGCTGTAAAACCAATAGACAGACACTTTGACATATACTTTGAAATCCCCAGGGGAACGCAAGTGGTAAAACAGTATCCAGAAGTGCTCAGAGTGCGGTCAGGAGGTGTTATTTACTTCGGTGCCCTGCCACACACCATTAGACATAACAGTCCATAACCCACTGCAGCTTGGTCACCAGCCAAAAGCATGTATCTGATGGGAAGATAGTCGGAGGAGGTGCCACGTGATTGCCGACAGGTTTGGTCCCTGCCGCCTGGATGTGAAATTCATAATCATCCAAGGGTAACAGGCTGAGGGCAGGAGCCAGCTCAGTGTAAATCCAGCGCAAGACAAGTAAACAAGAATAATAAAGACGTGTAATATTCCACTGTGGCCTGTATGGTGTTAGAAAAGTCTCAATACTCTTCACGCACGCAGAGATAATATGCGCGCTGGCATTTAATATCTATGCATGTGCAATAATATATTGTGCTTCACTGGCTGCAAGCAGAAGCTTTGCACCTTGTATAGAGAAGCTACTGACACCTTTTTCCATACATTTAAATTATGACTTAGAAGCATCCAGTCAACAAACAGGTGTCTTTGTGATGCTTAATCATCTATAAGTTTAATGAAGCCTGTAGTGGCTGAGGTGTCAGCTCTGCCCTGCTGTAGCTAGTCTGTGATTATCGTATTATTGCTCTGCTGCACCCTCCCATTCCCCCTCTTCCCTTCATAAATCTGGATAAATCATTTATACACAAACAAAAATCCATGATCATTCACAGAGGCAGTAAATGGGTTAATGTTTAAACCCTTATCTGCCTTTCATTTCATGAAATCAAAAGCACAATGCATCATTCTGAGAGAAGGCGAGGTCATGGTGGGTCTGAGCCAGAAAAGGGGCGGTGTCTAATCAACCCACTATTCAGCTCATCCAGGAGATCTTGTGCTTCTCTTTAGGGTTTTAATGTTTCTTATTTGTTCTGAAGAACATAAAGACTTTTCTAGCTGTAATGAGCCACAAATAATTGGACAACATAACATTTCACACTAAAGGTCTGAGCTACGAGGTAAGACAGGAACAAACTGAACCTTCTGGAAATGTCTTTGGTCTAATTCAATAAAACATCTGTGACAGAAGAAGTTGATTTAATAACCAACCAGCTCCATCCGCAAATGTCAAATGTGAGTTTCTACACTGGCACTCACGCTGGTTTAAATGCTTCATCAGATCAGACGAGCACAGGGGAACGAAAGAAGGTTTAATGTTCAACTAAGCTCAGTTATCCATCATGAGGTGGGGATGAAACACACCGATGTGGCTGCAAGGGTGAGAGAGTGACTGTTGCACTTCCTGCTCTGCATATGCCAGCTCTGTGTGTGTGTGTGTGTGTGTGTATCTGTCAAACTGGGATGATCTGTCTTTCTTCAACACTTCCTCTGATCTGCCTCCAACGGCCTGCAGCTCTCCCCCTCTGCACGTCCTACTCATTTCTCACCTTCCACCGCGCT
>OMNW01018347.1:10976-28310 GCA_900303245.1 Selene dorsalis
CCCGACAACCTGAGTGAGTGTGTGTCTGTGTGTGTGTGTGTGTGTGTGTGTGTGTGTGTGTGTGTGTGTGTATCTGTCAAACTGGGATGATCTGTCTTTCTTCAACACTTCCTCTGATCTGCCTCCAACGGCCTGCAGCTCTCCCCCTCTGCACGTCCTACTCATTTCTCACCTTCCACCGCGCTCCCTTCAGCCTCATCAAATGCTTTTCTTACGCTCTGAACTCACACTGAAACAGGGAAGTTGACTGATTTATCTACGTGTAGCACGTCGGTGAAGCGAGTCCAGCCATGATATTTCCTTTGATTAAAATATTTACCACTGAGAGAGAGGATGAGTAGATGTTGAGATTGTCCAAATATTTAAAACTAATAGAAAGCAAATGACAGGTAGCCAACAAAGCTCTGCATTCCTACTCCTCCAACTGGGTTGCTATGGAAACAGCTCACTTAGAGGTGGTCAGGCCATTTTATTTCAGGTCTCACCATCAGCACTGCCTCCTCAACGACAAAGTAAGTGCTCACCATCGTATTTCTCTAATCCCCAGGACGTCTCTCTGTCTGTCTGTCTGTCTGCAGTCCTGCTCAGTCTCCAGCAACATGTAAACCAGTCTGATTCCACTAAAGTGTCTCCTGCCACGGTTTAAAATTCACACCAAATTCACACATTTAATTACTTAGTTTTTTAAAGACGAATGAATAAAGCTTTGAATTTGGCCACGTAACCACAAACAGCCACACAACCAAAGCTTGCAGGAAAGAAAAACAAATACCTTATGAAATGTTCTTGTTGTGATTACGAAAATGTGAAACACACTGCAAAGCATCTGAGTGCGTCATGTTTTTTTCTCCTTTTTACTTTCAGTAGCACAGGTGTTTATAAAAATGTACAAAATGAATACATGCTCTGAAGAATGTGTGTGAATTAGAGGGGATGTGTGTGCGTGAGGATGATTACTCGCTCTGCTTCACACTATAGTTCCCGTCGTACACCTGTAGGACAAGTGTGACTTGATCAAATTTGCATATTGATCAGACAGAGAGAGTCTTTCATTAGGCTGAATTTTACATGAAGACTATTAATTGGCTGAACCACATTGACCTGTCAAAATGAAAAGCAGCGATGGAGACATCTGTAACACTGCTGGCTCAGGTGCAATGTGTCTGCTTTCCCTCATATATTGTTTCCATTTCACATCTGTATTGACCGTGCTGCTCTCCACCTTCTCTTATCTCGCCAAATGTTAATCTCTAATATGTTTTATGATGCCTATCAAGGAGAAACCATAAAATCCTACACGTGAAATTCTGAAAACTGCCGTTGCACCAGTCTGAAGGCTGTTTACAGAAAATGTTTACAAAGGATATGAAAGGAGAAGCAGGGTGGCAGCATTTCCAAGCGCACTGGTGCTGTAGTTATTATTGCAAGATGGATTATTTATTTTTAATTGACCCTTTATTTCTTGTTTGATCTAGTCTACTTTTAACTCCGGCTAAAAAAAAACAACTCATCTGATCCCTGGATGAACGATGAAAGCAGGGACAGAAGACTGGCTTTGTTTTTTCCACTGTTATTGGTGCCAAAAAGAGACTTAGCTCTATTGCTTCATATTAAAAGGACTGACTGCGCCCTCCACAAGTGTTAGTTGATGAGTCCTCAGACAATTCATCTCATAACCTGAACATAATTCCACTGTGAATTTTACCTTCATGTGAGAAACGATTTTTTCACGGCGAGTAAGCTTTCTATCAAATAGCGGGCATATCATTTTTAAAAGGAAAGCTCTCAAGAGCAGAGAAAGAGATCGAAGGACAGCGTGATTTAAAAGGAGGCGGAGGAGGAGGAGGAGGGAGGACGGAGTGAGGCAAGCAGCTCGTTATCACTCTGCCCCAAAATGGCCCTTTAATTAAAAGCAGGAGGTAATGAACACGCCTGGGAGTCTGATTAGCAGCTAATGCCGCTTGCTGTGAGTTGATGGGCTTCCCGGTCTGCCCTTTCAAAGATACACTGAACGACACACCACTGCGTATGGCTCTGACTTAAGAAGCCACTGCATCACAGCAGCCACATCTAGACTGAAACATGATTCAGAGCCTTACAATGTGGCTTTGAAATTCAAACTGTAAACATGTTTAATGAATAGGTTTTAGATTAGATATGCTCTCTGTTAATATTTTCCAGCTTGAATTTGAATTAGCATTTTTTTCACACTTCCTGGTTCTGGCTGGCTCTGTGTTGCTGAGTTCACACTCAGGGCTGCCAGCTACAAGCTCAGTGGGCAGTTCTGCTGGTGCAGATGGGGGTGAAGTGTCTGGATGAAGGGCACTTCAACGTTACGTTTGGATGAATGTTTATTTGTTCGTGCACAAGCCTATTTTCACACAGGTAACCACAGCATCCTCCCTCTGCTCTGCAACCAAGTATCAGTCCTATCATATGTGTCTCGTGGTTGAGCAGATAATTCTTTAGTCATCCAAAAATTAATGGATAAAGGTTGAAACATGCAGCATCTTCTAGGGGAATACATCTGAACAAACCGGCATAAATGTGCTTAACTATATGGAAACATTAAAGGTGTTTATAATCAATACTGTTAAATAACAAGCAAAGTGTTTCATGGTGATTTCCTGCTTTAGAAAGCAACCACATGATCTATCTTGCGCAAATAATGTCGTAATAAGCTGTTATCTCTGTACATAAAGCCAACGAGTTGGTTGAGGGAGATAAAACGTAGAAGAACAAACCAAGCCAACCGAGGCTCATTATTAAATCCTCCACATGTCCATGTTAGAAAGCGCTCACTCTACAGGCATGTGACATGAAAACAATTCCCATATGTATCCTTTATTATCACTGCACTCAGTTACTCTGTCAGACATCTAAAGGGAGAGGCAGCTGGATCTGGAGCAACCCGCTATGAAACATACATGGTGTCGGCTGAAAGCTCATCAAGGCGCGGGCAGTAATCCAACCATCCACGGCATGCCAAACAATGTGCAAATCTCTCCAAGTCTCTAAGTCGTTTTTGTCTCGGATACAGTAATCCCCTGGTCTCTGTGCCGCAGTGCGAGCATGCATTTGAATATATTAAAAACTCAGCGGAGAAAGCGATAAGCAGAATTTGAGCGACTAAACCAGACTATTATTAAGTTTTGTGTGAAAGTTTCACCCAAGGTTGTTCAAAGAGTTTCACTGCGGAGCTCTCAGAGGTCTAAAAACGGGGGCATGCCTTCTTTGGCATGCCTCGTGAAGTCTGTCACTTTCATCTTCATGTATATATCTATGTGCTCTAGAGGGGCTTAGGTCTGACTGAATGGATATGGCTATGGTCTGTTTATGACAAAAATACACATCTAGATGAGGATGAATAATATCACCTATGTCCTATAGCTTAGCTGTCAAATGTACATGTTTCAGTGCACAGTGTGACAGTAACATCCTCAGTGTGTGTGAGTGCATTCAGGATCACTGTACCTTCCAGAAGTTGTCGACCTTGCCGTAGACGAGCGACTGGTTCTGTCTCTTGATGTCGTCTATGTGCTTGATGTCGCTGGCATTAAGGTGCTGCTCCACAACGAAGCCCAGGAAGCTGTTGTCTGGGGTGTGAGCTGTTAACACACATAAAAGCGTACAGAAATCAATATACCTTGATATATATATACATGGCGTATGTATGTGTGTGCATCTCAAGGTCCTGAATATGATGTATTTTTTCAGGTAATTTACAGCAAGACAAGGCCTAAAGAGACGAGGAAAAAAAAAAGTAGGTGATCTTTTCTCAGGGACTAAAACGACAAATGAGTTCAGGCATAGTTAGCAACCACTTAGTCACTGAGGCGGAAACAAAAAGGTCTGAAATAAATCTTACATTACATTACATTTACTCACTTGTAAGTCCCTTTTATCCGAAGCGACTGACAAATGAGGGACAACACTAAAGCTTTGGTGCAGTAGGAGGCCTTGAAGTAAATGCTAAGTACTGAATCTGTTGAATAAAGCGAAGTGCAAGGAGATGAGGTGGAGGAGTCCCCTGAATGTGCACAGTACAGTGCACTGTGTGTGTGTGTGTGTGTGTGTGCCATGTGTGTGCTTTTCAAAATTCAAAAGGTAAGATAAACCCTTTTTTAAATCACAGCGTAGCACGGATTCATCACAGTTGCACAACACAACCCGACAAGCACTCTGGGTTTTTGTTCCCTTGGTTCCTTATTGCCCGGTGATGACTAGTTACTATGGGAACCACAAGATGAGCAGGTCAAGTGCTGTGCCCAAAGCTGGCAGTGCTTTCCCTCGCCGCCATCTGCCTTGTAAAACAAATGTGCGAACAAGGATATGAAGTGGACTGAGAAGACCAAATCAAAAATTAATAAGGCTTAATAATGTAATTCAAAATGAGGAGTGGAAAAAGGCTGGAAAGCAGACCTCAGAGTGACCCCTCTGTGTGAATGGCACAGACTGAGAGGGAGGGGTTTCAGTGCACAGTTGTGGTCTGTGTTGGAGCCCCCACGGGAGCTGCTGTGGTCAGATCACTTTTTACCATGATGCTCGTACTACAGAAGCAAATTAAGGTCAGTCAGTCGGAGGAGGAGATGAGATTCGCTCCAGTAGATTAAATATAAATTTTACTGAGAGTTTCAGAGAAGGATCTCGGCACCACAGCTGCAAACTCAGGTGTCTGCATGCATGTTTTAAACCAAACCAGAATTAGCTAGAATTGCAAATATACTCACAGGAACAACACAGGAAACTCGGTGACATTAAACACATGTTGACAGGTATGACGGTGGGTAACCACGGAGACAACGACGCACACTGTGTCGCAATACTTTCACAAACAAGGCTAAAGTGTGTTTGTCTGGGAGTTGGCTGAAATGCAACATTTTCTCCCACTTGACATAGAGATAAAGTTTGCTCACTCCCTCTCTCCAGGCAGATCGCATTTTGGCTCCGGTGAGGTTTCTTTAGGTGCACACATCCACGCAAATAAAAAAGAGAGAAACAGAGAGCAATGAACATGTTGTGCAGAGTAAATGAGCCTGGCGCCAGACGAAGCAATTATTGAACAAAAATGAGCTGCTGCATTTTTTTCCTAACAACAGAAAAGGGCACAAACAGACGTTTTCTATAAACCTCTGCAAGGATTGTAATTCATGTCACAATTATAATACATTTGTGCAATGATTTACATATAATAGAATTTACAATAGACTAATGTAATGTAACTCTGGTTATTCTTTCTTATGCACGTCTTTACAATGCACATGATGACACATCTCAGCCTTGTAAAATGTGTGCATTTTATAACCTACTGTGTTCAAATACTGTTCCTGCTTCACATTTCCTGGCTTTACAGCACACAGAGGACCCTTTCAGTAACTGGGTGTGTTATCTCATTTTGTCCTTTTGTGTGTATGTGTGTGTGTGTAGGAGAGCACAGGAGTGTGGGAGTAAATGTTATGAGGCTGAGGTGTCAGTGTGGGCAGTGTGGGCTGTTCCCAAAATATCTGGAGAGTCTATGTAATCCAGGGTGATTAAACAATAACATTAATAAGAACAGTATTAATAGCACAATAACACTGCTTTGAACACACATTAGAGAATTGGTTCATATTAAAAACTGGATGAATAATGTCAAAGGGACAATAACATTTGTAATGAACAGTTGTATAATGTTTTGCATTATTTGTGATACTATTCATTACATCCCCAGACACACACTCCTCTTTGGCACAACAGCACTGATACTGTTACAAAGGGCCAAGTCAAACATGGTGTGGTCCAATCAAATTAAAGAAAGCTATTACTTTTTAACAAATACAAACAGACGTCTGATGATTACAAGTAACTGAGATGTGTGTCTGACGGCAAAGAGTCAGAGATGGTCCGGGGCGCTGGGAGGAGGAGGAGGAGGAGGAGGAGGAGGAGGAGGCACCGACACTCATCTACCAAACTAACTGTGTAAACAGGACAAGCTGTTAATTAGTGTTCGGCCCTCATGTATTTGGCAACAGATGTCTCCCTTCCTACTAGAGCAGCCACTCAAAATGTCACTCAACTTGCCACAGCTTCATTCACTATTAGCTAACAAACAGCCAGGGAGGACGACCATGCTGCAGAAGCAGCTGCTTTGTAGCTCTTCACAAAATTATGATTGCGTGGACAAATTTGCTTTGTAAAGAAGCCTGGGCTCACTTTTGTTTGACTGGGTGTCAATATTGGTCCAACCGGGTCAAGCTGAGTGGAGGAAGGGTCTGCAAAGCAGAAGTTCGGTCTCACTGAGTCAGTGGTAGAAACACACTGCACTACATCATCACGCTCTGATACCTGCACAAGAAAATGCACCAAACAAATGTAATCTGACGTCCAAAAATAAGGATGTGTGTGTGATCAAAGCTGGGCCAACACTTGAGAAAGCAGATCCATTTTACAAGATGCTAACTTCTGCAAAGATGCATCATCAGCACCAAAATCTCCAGTGCTTTGAAAACTCTACATCAAAGACTTTTACGACTTGTCTGAATGAGCCTGAAGGGGGAAAATAAATCCGATGCACCTGAAACACTTCCACACAAGAAAACTTTTGAGCTTTTCACTGATGGGTATTTCAGGTCTGTGCGTGGGGAGAAGTGAAATATGAACACTGGACACCTGCCAACACCAAAATGAAGAAAAATAAGCACATTTAATCTCTGAGCAATTCACTCTAATCAATAGCTATTTTCATCTCTTTACTTATTGGACTATGATTACTACCATCTGCTACAGGACTGATGATTGATGATGCCTGTCTACTGTAACAGTGCGACCTTCAGTGCTGCTGAGTGCTTGATTTTACTCATTAAGACTGGTTGCAGGGAAATGGCAAGGTCAAAGGTCACTTATTCACATAATGTATCTCATTTATTTCTTATCTTGAATTTGAGCTAATATTATCAGTATCTGGAACTGTTTACTTTCAAAGTTTTTCATATAAATGTATAAACACTGTTATTAACTAGGTGTGTTTGGACTGTGCGCAGACAAGTGCTGGAGAAACATAGTCAAAGATCACAGCACGAGTCCATCAATTCCACACAGATGAAAAACTAAAAGCCTTAAGTGTTTGGGAGCACTAGCAACATTATCAATCAAAGCTTTCCAGGCGCTATCAGCCGAGCTGATCTCAGAGTCAATTACTTCGTTGGCAGAGCTTCAAAGATAAATATTATCTACTGCTATGTTCAACCTCTGATCAGTATTAATCATCACTTCCATAGGGGATTAACATCCAGCCGCAGGGACACGCCAAACAAACAAAAAAAAGAAAAGAAATGTACATATGGCAGCAATTGCTACTGTGTTTTTACTGATGACCCTGATAGGCTGAGAAAAGAAAACAACTTCTTCTAAACAGGCAGCACAGTGTAATTTTACATGGAACAAGACTACTGTTGACTTTGTGATTTCTTGAACCCCCTGTAAAGTTAGTTGAAGAAAGTGTGATGTTTCCAAAATGATTAGATGAATGTGGATGTGTTTGGAGACAGAGTAGCTCACTTCAGGTTTATACTCTTTTCAAAAAAAGTCCTTTGTTTTGTGGTTATGAAGTTTATACAAAATAAATTTGACTTACAGGACTCCAGTCACTCCGACCTACAGGAAAGGTTAACGACGTTATATTTTCAGGCTTTCCTGATTATAAAGGACTTGTGCTTTCAAACACAAATTGTTCACCAGAAAACACTCGCTGCAATCTTGACTCTGAAATAGATTAATGAGGTCAATTTGGCCTTGTCTTGTCTTATTGGCCAGAGGCCACAAACTCCCAATTCCCCTATCCAGTGATTTATGGAGCACGGCCTAATCGGAACAAATGGACCAAAAACAAATTTGGAAAAAAATATCACCTAATGGCACCTAATTTGTCTGTTGTTATGTCCACATTCAATAGGTAGGCTTAAATCCAATTTTTAGACTCCAGAATACAAATGTGACATTTTATATAAGCTTTGCACAAGTAAACATGAAGTTTCAATCGTGTTTAATACTACAAACTAGAAAATTATAATACACTGTATTTTCCAATAATAATAAAATACTATTTTTTTGACACCATCACTGTAATGTTCTCAAACATTAATCTCCACCCAAGCTGACAGAAACACCTGCTCAGAGATACACACTTCCACTTCAGCTAACAAATATTTTTGTGAGCACTGAGCAACCTCAGATGGCTACAACAGTCAACATGCTCAGATTTATTAATGTAATGTAATGTTTGCGTTGCATGGTGCGCTACACCTTTAGCCTCAGGAGAAGCTGTTGGGCAGCACAAAGCAGAGAGCGGAGAGGGGGAAAAAACTCAAGACTGTCTCGTCTCTCGTGCCTGGAGTGATGCCATCCTATAGTTTAAACACTCAGCCAAACCGCTGTGCACTTGTTTCACCAGCGATATCATCTAACCCAGCGACTCTTAACTAGATTTTGTGTGAAAGCCCCAGTGTGTTATGAGAAAGACATACCCTAGTCAGAGGACAAAAAGCTTATTCAGGTACAATGGTATTCTGGAGAGCTCCTGGCCTCACCTCACAAACTGGGACCATAGGAGTAACATTTCACTTTCTCTTAGCCATGGGGAAAAGGTCAATACCCCTGGGGGGCTGGCTCCCCTCTCTCTCCCCTCTGCTGCACCGCCGCCACTCATCCACCACTGCCAACGTGCTTGACTCCAGTTACAGAATGATCTCACAGTAGGAGTCATGCACACACACAGAGCAATAAAACCTCTACGTCCTACATTCACAACCACAGCAACATGGAGGGCTGAGCATCTGACCTCTTACTTCTCCTTTAATCTGCTTGATGATATTCCATTAGCCTGCACCACGCTGGATTTTCAGTCTTTTATGCTCTCTCTTCCAACCAAAACATCTCACTCACAGGAGAGAATCTGACTGGCACTGCAGGCGTAGATAACAAATAAACTGATGAGTAGTGCAAGTAGCTGTGTCTGGCAACTTGAACTTAAGTAAACCACAGAGTGGAGGACTTAAAGAAGAGAGGACATTTGTGAGAGTTATGTAAAGCAAAACAAGCACGTCTTGAAGACCTTCAACGGATCAGACATCTTTTTTCCGATTCACGACTGAGGATTTGAATAGAAGATGTTTTCATTTTAGTGATAGGTGTCTTGAGGCCTTCTGTGTGTGTGTGTGTGTGTGTTGACATTGTGCTCACTTACGGAACATGGTGTTGAACTGCTGTGGGTTGAGGTTCCACTTCCCCCATGGCGTCTTGTGGCCCTTGGACTGGGCGTAGTGGGCGTGATTGAACTCTGGTTCCGTCCCAAAGGAGTCCAGGACCCTCAACATGCACCTATGATGTCACAAAAAGACAAGTTTTAATGACTTCTGCCAACCAAAGATGGATCAAAGATATTGTTTCAGTGAAACTTGCTCTGAGAACAGTTCACACACACATAATCACATTTAAAGCCACAACACTGTTGAAATAAGACTTCAGAGAATTAATAAAAATCAAGGCAACAAATAAACGTTTTATTTGAGTTTTTGGATCTCGCAGTATAACGCCGTATTCACAGGTCTTTTAATGAAGCAGAAAATGTGTTATTTTTATTTATTTGTCCAAGTGAGGTTTGATCATTTTCCACCACATCTGGAAATCTGGGGATCTGGAAAGGGAATAATAGGCGGCTGTTATTCCAGGCTTCTTTTCTTACTGTGTAAAAAAAATGTTGATTGAGGAACCCTCTACAGCACAGCTCACATACAGCAACTGTTTGTTTTCCTTTGTAATATGAATGTCAGATGGCCAAAGGTTTTAATTCGTATGTGCTATAAGGTTTCCAAGTGGGAGGTGCTATATCAAGTGCCCCTGGTAGTGAAATAAAACTCAAATTCATTTTTTCCCACAGTCAAAGTTACATGACTCACAGCTGGAGCACTTCTGCAACTTAGATCGGCTTGAAACTCCCCCAGTTAGATCGCCAGGATAAAATATTAACAACTGTGTGAGAAAATATCTGCCTGTCTGATAACAACAAGAGGGCACAAGCCACTGCGCACAAACTGACATAGACTATGACTCCCATGGTGCAGTTTGGCCAGAAACATGGGACCGACAAAGCTGAAAATTCTGTTACTTGCACTGCTGGGTCATTTATGGATGAATTGGTGCCATGTTTTGTTCCAGGCTTTAACAGCAAAGCTTTTTGAATGTGCTGCTGGTCTGATCATGCCTCTTACTGGTCTCTTGGTCTCAAAATTGCAGAACAGAAACGGGATGTATTATAAAAATGGTTGAATTAATAAAAAACTAGTGGTCTATAGAATTTATACATATTGAGGGATATGCACACACTCAATGTTCTCAATGATCTTTCTGTCTCTTTCTTGTATATTTTCACAGTTTAAAAATACTGAACACTATTTAACTGTCCTGCCCACCCGGAAATATAAATAGTACGGAGTTACATCCCCGGCTTCCCTTTTTCCACAAATCTCCAGCACTGCAGCCAAATTACATAAAATTTCAGAGCAGACCCTTGTACAGAGAGTTTTATCTTCTCTAGCTTGAGATGCTGTAAAACCTCTTTGGTCTCTCCCTCTCAACCATGAACATCTTGGGCCAGACTGTGACTGTTTCGATGCACATCCTGATGTCAAGGAAGTGCATCAAAATATTCATTCTGTAATATTAACATATAAGACCTTGTATTTTGAATTCACTAAATTATAATAGTGTTTTTAATAATGCCTGAAGACTCAACTGTCAGACAGAGCAGTAGAGAAAAGCTGCCCTGTGGAGGTGTGAGACTGTTAGTGACTATCATGTCTGATTCAAAGGTCACACCACCGGATTAATTAAACCACAACCTGGAGAGGCGACGGTGTATATTCTGAGAACCACACACCGCGCACTGACCTTTAATTCCCTGCTCTGCAATCACAGAGTCACTCATTGTTGCTCTCTTCTGTCTCCCAGCTGCTGCTCTGATTATGTCTGCTCTGCTTTGTCCCTGGCTATCATCATTTTTTGATTAGGAAAACAAAGGGCCAAGTGAAAGAAACTTAATATCTATCTGTTGCCGCAGACTGCTAAATATATCTCTCCTTCGCAGGCTTATTCTCTTACAAATGTATTGCGTCTCCTTGACAGGTCATCTCAACGCAGACAAAACCCTGAAAGGTGGAGCCTGTGTTGTTGGGTATCTTGCAGAAGAACAGAATTTTCTTGTGGATAAAGTTAAGTGAATCCCACTTTAGATAAATGCAGGATAATCTGCATTAAACACAGTGATAAGAAGATACGAGGTATAAACAGACACAAACACCTCGGATACACAGACACACACACACGCACGTAGACATCTGCACCTAAATAACCCCACCTCTCTCAGTGAAAGGCTCTCCGCCCAGGCAGATGCTGTGCAGCTGGCTGTGTGAACTGTGAAAGGCCCTGGGAGAGTAGAGAGCTAGGAAACACACTCTCCATGAGGAAACTTTAGACCAAGAGCAGAACAACAACAACAACAACAGGCCCACATGCCATCTCTACCCGCTACTGGGAAAAACAACCCTGTGGTCTGTCCCTGGTAGATACAGTATAACCTCAACAGATGGGGGAAAGTGGTGCTGGAGTCATAACATGATGCAAGGATGGCTGCAGTGAGACTGGTGAGTTGACAGTGGGCGTGATAATGTGGCAGGAGTCGAGGTTGTTCAGCTCAACAAGTACGCACTCGGCGCTACTCCACTGCAATATTGCAGGAAGTGTTACTGAGTGGGGATGCTCCTTTAGAGTAACAGCGCAGTAATGTAATCCATCTGAAGTGATCCCAAATGGATAATGTATAACAATGGCCATTACAAATGACAGGTTTCTCTCCTGGCCCAATTACGTCCCACATGAAATCAGCGATAAATAAAGTAGTCCCCTGAGAGTCATTAGAAAACAGATGGAGATATTTGCCTTGTATGAATCTATGTGAGGGTCTATTACATGTCTGCACAGCCCCGAGGCTTCAACGCAGCACCTGCATGATAACAGCCATATGAGTTAATGGTCTGTCCTGTAACAGCATTAGGGTGAATTACTGCCCAACATTAGCATTTGGTTATAAAACACTGAAACTGAAACTCACATTATTATCATCCTGGAGCTGTCATCTGGCTAATGATGACTCACTTTGGTTTACTTTTGGATTACATCATCTTTTCGTGAACTGTAAATATTCCCCGGAAGACGCAACACACATTAACAAGAATTATGTACCATTCTCAAGACATAAATTAACACCCCACTTCTGATAAGCTCTGTGTAAGCTTTGTCATTTATTGATGTAGCGAACATAAAATCAGCTATGATTATTATTTTATTAATTTAGGGCTACGCTGCCGTCCTGCAACAGAACAGGGGATATGTAGTTTAAGTTAGTCTTTATTGCATGATTTCACAGCTGCTTTTTAAAATCGATAAGTTAATCTTAGTTAGTCAGCTTTCTACCTAATGCTAACAAAATCTGCTTGTGCTAGTTCCAGCTGATGGTTGCTGCTTGCATCTACTTCTCTCTTGAGTTAAAGACCCCATCGTTTCTTAATGGTAAACTCCGTTCTGTGCCACTTTATAATAGAAAGATGAGAGGTTTGGTGACAATAAGTAAGCCGGGGGGCGTACCACCTTCCTGACAAACTAAACTAAAAATACTGCTTTTTACATGATTCACAACTCACACAACTGCCAAAGGACATTGTTGTCATCTTGGCAGCAACACAGACACTGTAATAACACTGACACTGTGAATAAACTACAGTTCACACCCACCCACACACACACAAACAAGCTGCACATACAGACAGTGCCGTGTCAAAACAAAAGTTGTAAACCAAAGAAATGGAGGAGCTGACAGCTAATCTGGACGAAGAGGCAAAATGATGAAATCGAGCTCTGTGGTCATCGTGTAGCCGATGACTAACCTCCAGTTTCATTTCTCTGTTATTATCCCCAGCGCCAAGGGCTGAACCAGTACACACTGACACATTTCTGCATCTCTGCTGATGCAGATGAAAGTGCAACGTCTGATTAAGTTACTTGATGAAAGGATTAAATGAAACAGAACAACAAGGCTCTACTTTCTATGCCGACAACAGTAGCAACAGTACTGCCATTCTTCCACAGTGGCATTATACACAGTGATACAGTACTGCAAGACAGATAGCCTGAAGACTGTGGCAATAAACAAACACATTAATCACAAAGGCCTGACAGACTTGGTTTCTTTCTCCCCAAACACAAAATATCAAACAGAGTAAATGAAACGATAATGACATCGTTTATTGTTTGCAAGAATTTGGGGTGTGATATGCAAACAAATGTGGCAGTTTCTCTCCACAGGGTATTACCCACCTTCCTGAATGACAAATAAAGTCAGGAGAAGACTGAGAAGGCTTCACAGAGGGATTATCAGGCTACAAAGGCAAGAAATGTAATTCACTCCTAATAGGAGACGGTAAAGTAAAAGACACACTAGGTTATATGATTTAGCGAAAGAGCACAGAAGAGAAAAACAGCTCCAACAACCTGAAGTGTCGGTCTTCTTTCACAAAGCTACTGAAAAGTGTGTGGTGATGTGAAGTGCTCTGACTTAAGTGTTCAATAATAGTACGAGTAATACTTCAGGAAAACAGCATGACTTTACATTATGCCAGAGGCTGAATCAATTTCCTCAGGGCACAAAGAAAGCGGATGCAGTTTAAGGTGTTACGTCGCTCACAAACAAAACCTGGTGACAAGCAGGAGGAACCAGCAGAGCCATTAGTGCCCCAGACTTATTGTTCCCTCTCCTTTCCTGTCAGACGGAGCCGATGAGAGCTTTTTGAAAACAAACTGGGAAGGCCTCATCCACGGTCCTCAGTGGAGCAATCGGAGAGTGAATAGACTCGGATGGTGAAGACATCACAAACAACAGGCGCTGCTTCAGCCTTCTGGGGAATTGTGGTTATGTACGAGAAGAAAATAGACTCATTGTCCCACCAGGTGCCAAACAAGTCTCATCTCAATGCCTACGTGAGGGAAACCGTTAAAGCACAGCAGCCAGCTGTAGCACGGGGTTAAAAAAACTATACAAGTGATTGATTTGACTGAGTAGTTGATGTGATGATATGAAGGAAGTGAAAGTACAAACACAAAGTCACAGCGCAGGAGGGTGTGTCCTGAAATAAATCATATCCTTGACAGATTTTACTAACTGAAACTTTTAGAAGTCAAAGCTGAGAAGACGCATCATACCAGTTATTTCTCAGGTTTAAAAGTCAACCGCAGGTCTGTGTGTGGGTGTGACACCACTGTATCTGATTGACAGCGCATCATCTGTTATCAAAGTCATTTAAATTCAATTAAAAGTTGCTCATATAGATCATGTACTTACTGGTAGTGCACCCAGGAAGGTCCCAGCGTCTTCTTGAACTGAGTGAGGCCCACGATGTCGATGTAGATGAGCTCAACCACCTTATCACCCTGAGTTGGGCAACTGGACTTGTTCCCCATAACCTTACGCATGATCCTGAAGAGAAAGTTTTGGATTTAAAATTCGCAAATATTCATACAAGTTAACATGCATTTTCTCCCTGTTGTACATTGCGTGGATAATACATGGAGCGTAGGTGAAATAAAGACTGGCTTAGTGCCGTGCCAGTTTGAGTTTGAAAAAGTTTATGGCTGGACAATGAGCCTTTCTGCACCTAGAAGAACAATCAACAAACCTCAAACAAATACCACAGCAGCTACATCTGCTTGCTCAGTCAAATAACTTTAAACAAATGCAGAGATGTTGCGGCTATTCCCGATAAAAGGAAAGGTGATAAACAAAGGGTGTTTTGACTGTTGGCCATTTTCACATTTGAATTGTACAAAAACAGTGCTGCGAGACTCATGTAAAACAGCAGACTGGAATCAAGCATTGTATCTGACTTTAGGCAAAAGAACATCTGGATACACAACAAATCATTATTGAGATGTGTTTGGATTATAAAAACACAAAGACAATAAAAAGATAAGTTGAGCTTTTATTGTACTGTCTGTTTATCTACCTTAGCCATGTCCTATTTCCTCCCTGCTTCCATCCTTCAGAAAGTCTCTTGACACTCCTTTTTTTACTGCCCCACACCAGCCTGTGGTGCAGCTTTAGGCACCTTCTTTTGCCCTGAATCTTGCCTTTCAGGCTAAATGCAGGCTTCCCTTTCTTACTGGTAAAGAAGTGGTGCTGCATACTGGCAATACCTGTAGACACTACACAGGGCTGAATAAAAAGGCAGTGACAACTTGTTGACTTAAAATTTAACCTAATCCTCAAGGTGTGTGGTACTCACTCTTTAAGCTCAGCCAGGGAGGCTGAGATGCGAACGTCGTGGCCCAGCAGGTACAGCGTGGTGATGAGGTCACTCCACTGGACCAACTCGCCCAATGGGCCGCCGCTGAAGGCATTTTCTGCTATCTTGAAGCCCGACTCCTTGGTCAGCAGGCCCAAGTGAACCAGGATCTGATAGGGAAGAAAAAAAAGTCTGTAAATTACAACTAACTGACTGACTGGTGGTACTCTCTATGGGAAAATACATCGTGCAAACACTGGTGCAACAACAGCTATCTTAAAAAAGGTTTTCAATGGGTGTGTAATCGAATATGTAGGGAGTATGGTTCTAAAAGGCAATGCTGATGATCTTGACAGATTTACTGTCAGACACAAATTATTGTAAGAAAAAGAAAATAGACAAAACAAACATTGAGGAAAATCCCCACTGGTTTTGTATTTCACCAGTGCTTAAAAAAAGCGGTGGGGGGGGGCATAAAAAACATTTATCCTGGTGAGGGAGTTGTCAGAAAACAGTTCCTCTTTCTCTCTGCCCACAACTAGCTGAAATACAGGCATCAAAACAAAAACATGCAAACACCGGATGGTGGATGGTTTTCGGTTGCGTGAGGGAACATTGTGTTCCACAGCAGGAGCAGGAAGTAATAGCGGGCTTTGTTTGAAGTGACCAATGCTTTTTTCATTGTTGACAGCCAGCCCCAGTCCCAGAGCACAAAAGTCGAAGATTAATATGTGAGGATTAATTTCCAGAGGAGATTAGCAGCTGAAATAAAGAACTAGCTTTGGAAGCATGAGGAGAAACACTGTTTAATTATAGACGGTGTAGATGCAACTGAGGAACGAAGGAGAAAGGAAGTTAATATACCATAGATGTATAGATGGATGAGGGTGCTCGTTTCTTGCACTGTCTGCTTTGCTAAAGGGGATGCTGCTTTGCATCAGCACCAAAGTATCATGGGAATGTGATTTGAATTATTAACAAGGCCAGTGGCAAGTGCGGAGTACATTATTCAGCGCTGGGAGCTGCTACCAGCTTGGGACACAATGGAATATCCATGTCAGGCCTCGCCCACCACCATTTCTCCACTGAGCAACAGTGGTGTTATCTACAAGCGAACCTTACTGTGAGAGTGTGAGTCAGTGCACCTAAAAGATGTGTCTGAGGGTTACAACTGCACTCACTTTGAGGAAGATAAAAATATACATTTGAGGGATATTCCCACCTGTTTCTCTGGGGAGTGTGTAGCTGCTTAAAGTGTCAATCTGGACATTTCATATTAGACATATTATTCAGTCACCATCGAGCTTGAGCCAAAGTCTGATGATAAATAGATTTTTCTCAGTTGCTGCCAAGCCCAACACACACAGTCTGTCTGCCTTGCTGACTGTACATTGTTCCTTGGCATGTGACAAATAAAACTTTGAACTTTGGTTTACTGGTTTATAACAGAAACATAAAACACTATCATACAATTTCATGTCATTAATTGTGCTGGAAATAAACAATAAATGTAAATGCATTGGTATAATGTGCATGGACATGAACAGTGATTTTGCAGAAAAAACATAAAAAAAACACACACACACACAAACAAAAAGAAAGAAAGAAAATAAACCCAAATGTATCCAGTCTGGAGCCAGTGCAGCAGGACGTGCTGTGTGTGTTACACCCACCTTCTTCCTCCGACGCCTGGCCAGGTTCTGCTTGGCCGCCAGCGAGCGGATGGCGCCGACCCACGGCTCAGCCATGCGCTTGATCCTCAGCATCATCCAGCGGAACTCCTCCCGTTGTGACATCACCCGGTAAAGCTCCTCAAAACTGGTCCGGACCTCAGCCTGCACAAACATACACACACACGCACCAGAGATCAGTGCTCAGTCACCATCACACCATGTGACCTGTTTGTCCAAGAAACATATCTACAGTCACTGAAGCTGGTTTTCAAATGCATCTATTAAGGTGACAACTA
>OMNW01018347.1:30402-69085 GCA_900303245.1 Selene dorsalis
CTGCATACAATATGTAAATGAGCAGCTGCAGCTCGTCTGATTGACTTAAAAGCATCTAAATAAGACAACACTGAGCTCTTTTGATGTGCATTGCATATGTATAGAAATCATTTTAGTGGAAAAGAAGGGGGCCAATAAAAGGCAGTGTACTTTTTTTTTTTAGGTAACACTCCATAAAAAGGACATAGGGCATTTGTCGGGGACTATTTTCAAAAACGAATGTCAGAGTGTGGTGATATTGAGGAAGGAGGAGGAAATATAATATAATAAGGAGGAAATATCAGGTACAGAGCTGTAGAGCCTTTAGTTTAGCAAGAAGATCAATCATATGATTGAGTGGTTTCTGAAAAATAAATGACTCCATCACTGCTGCAAATGAGTATCACTATTTTGGGTTTTTCTTTTCATATTTTATTGGGCTGGAGATATTGTTAAAAAAAAAAAAAAGTCTCCATTTTTGGGTCATTTGTTTGGTGTAAAACAGACACATATGTGACTGCAGCTGCTTACTGATCTCACTAGCGTGTGTGTGTGTGTGTGTGTTGCATATCTCAGCAACGAGAAACTAAAAAGAGCTCTGTGGGGAAAAAAATAAAAAGTCACTGGAGACGAGGTAGGCGTGTTTATTCTCCTTCTCAAACCACAACACACACACACACACACAAATGCTCACACCATGCTAGTTGAGCCTTGACCTTATACTGCTGACATCCATCATGACATGCTGCCCTCTCTGGTTCGCCCCCTTCGCAAGGTTAATGTGGTGGTGGACAAGTATGAATTATGCATGGCAAAGCGCGCTCGCTTGAGCCTTGAGTGTCTGCGCTCTTATCAGATGAGCCACGATGGATTGAGAGACCCATCACAGGTGTTTTGACATGGAAATACATGCATGTTGCCACAGCAACCAAGGATCACACAAGAGCCTGAGAGGCTAGAGTTATATTAACGCGATTGAGACACAGTATTTTGAATCGTAAAGATGCCCTATAGCACAGTTTGCATTAGCACAACCAATTTTGGTCACAATACATCTCTAATGTTTCCACCTCACTCAGTAGTGGGCGAGTTATAAGGCCTGATTCAGACTTTCGAAATGAGTAATTACTGCAAGAGTAGTTTTGTTTCAAGTCAGCTGTGTTTTCCCCTTGTCTGTGGCGATTTAAGTTTAGATTGGCCTGATTTGCATATTCTTAAAAAAGGCAGACAAAAGCGAGCCACAGGAACCTTTTATTTCCTGAAAAAACAAAAGTTCCTGGGACTAATAATTGCAGGAAATGCTGCATTTGTTCGGCTTTTCAAGTGGGAAAATCATGTTTGACAAAATATCACAGCAGAGGACTTATGGCTTAAAACTGGAGGACCATGGAGGAGTACGAAGGACGTTCAACTGTTCTTTATAGCAACATAATTCTGTTTGTTTCCATGAACAGAGAGAAAAGAAAGACGTTTTTTTTTTCCCCTTCTAATGGATTTGCTGCTACCCATCTCTCTTCTATTTCTATACACAGCTGGCCAGGCTTTTTGTGCTCCTTCTTAGTTGACTACAATGCTTTCAGCCCGTATACAATATTCATAACAGGCTACTGACCTTTCCAAAGCTTAAATATTACTTTTCTCAAAATAAAAACGTTCTGCTATTAGCTAACATTTCTAAAAGGCATGGAAGAGCTCTCCACAAAAAAAAACAACCTTGATGCAAAAACTTGTAAAGGGGGGATATTGCAGCAGAGGGGAGGGGGAGCGAGATACACACTGTATAATCTCCATCAAACAGAGTAGTAATCACTGCTATGATTTATGCATCTACACAGCTGCATCTTATGGGAAGCTGATGGGTTGTCTGGCTCTGAAAATATGAGTGTTTTAAAGTGCGTAAAGCTGATCTGAGAGCGACCCTTTATCGGACTGAATTCTACAGATTTTAATTAGAATTTATGCCAAGAAATTAATATCTGGCAAAGACAAATCATGCAAAATTGAGAGTCTTAAAGGGTCGCTTGAAGAAACACAAGCCTCTATATGTTAGTGTTCGTCAATAATGTATGATCTGGCAGAGGATATGTAGATACTGAGGCAGGGTAGGAAGACAGTCATTCCAAGTCTTGCCTTGTAGGCTTAAAAGTCTTTTCTTCCAGAAGAATCTCACACCAACCTCATCTCCCTCCCCACCCACTGAATCACCTCCTCCTACTCCCACACCATCCTCTTCAACCAGCTCTAATTTGCTCTCATAAAAAATGAAATCCCCTCTACCTTTCTCCTTGGCTCTTATTTTTAGCGCTTCATTCTTATGTGATCATTCTCAAGTTACAGAAATTTCGTCAGGGGCACTGTGCCTGTGAAACATCCATTTTTCAGGGTTGGATGTGCTGCTGCGTTGCTCCAACTGCACCTTAATATGATCTTCAGTGTGAGCTTGAATAATGGGAGCTGAATGAGTAACATGCTGAATGCAAATGTTCCCATTACATTTCAATTAACATGGCTTTCTTACAGTGGTTTATATTCTGTAAATACTTAGTAGAGAATCAAAGGTTGGTTATTCCTCAGCAGAAAACAGTCCCCATGATAAGCACTTTTAGATCCTGTTTGAGCAATGTTTGCTAAAAGCTGTTTCAGGAGATCATTCAGCTTTTTTAAAAACTAGCCACAGACCAGAGAGGAAGTGAGAATATATTGAGAGACTCACAAATACACTGCTGACACTGCTTTGGTTATCATAAACGCTCAAGACTCACCTCACTGAGGTAGATGAAGAAGGAGCAGGTGGATCCATCCACACCGTAGTTGGCATAGCAGGAGTCTGAGCGCCACATCTCCTTCATCCACTGAGGAAGAGGAAGAGAAGGCAAGATTAAAAACAGGCACAGTGATCCCATTGTGTTTCATTAGCAGTAGGATCACACTCAGACTTTTTCTTTTCTTTGTTGGATAGAGAAGAAGTCAGAAGTCAGATGCAATGCACCATCCACTGAGGTGTGTGGGCAGGTTGTGGCGCTGAGAGAATACACAATGCACGTCTACAAAATCCATGGCACCAGCTACCCGTCTACTTTTCACCTTCTCATGGAAAAAGTCCAGGGTGAGAAATTAGAGGTGCAAGATAGTGACTTAAAGAAAAGAAAAAATCACTGGCTTTAATCAAACGGAAAATCTGAGGATTGAAAATAAAATAGACTGTTTTTTTTCCCTTTCATCAAATCCATGTGAAAATCACTCTCCACTGCCAACAGGAGGAGGAGAGCGAGGCTGTCGTGGTGCAGCTCCTCGTGTGTATGTGCTGAATTAAATCAGTGTAAAATATGGCACTCTTGACTATGATGGAAGAATATGTATCCTCAATAAATTTTAGGACCCTGAAAGAGGGAGTGTTACTCTGTCTCTTTTGATTTGATTTCTGCGTTGTGAGTGACACACAAGGATCCACGCAGAGTGAAAGGGCTTCTGAGCCGAGATGTGGACTGACAGCTATCCTGCTTTGTTCACAGGCTCCAGTGTATCGTGTGTGCTGACTGACAGTAACCTACATGGGCAACACACAGGGAAACATTAAAAAATGACTATTAAAGCTGTGGCAGATGGGCCTGGATGAGACTCGCTCGGATAGTGAAGGCATGTAGAGATTGTAGTATTTATGTTTAAATGACAACATAAGAAGTCCATAACCTGAGAAAATGAATTTGTCAGATACTACAGAGTGAGTGCTGGTGGTGAAGTTTGGTGAATTCTGATGCTTTTTGAATGGTGCAGGAAAAAACAGGCTCTCATACACTCTGTGTGTGGTTGTGCTGTGTGTGTGTGCAGATCAGGCTTTGGCATCCTGGAACCCAGTTGGAAAAGCTGACAGTATTGGTGGAGGGCTGGGACTGGCTGAGCAGATGGTGTATATGATAGGACTGTATCATCTCCAGGGAGACACACACACACACACTGACACACAGGCAAACTGGGAAATTGGACTGCAATTGTGTGTGTTTATGGTCTTTGTGAGCACGCACCTGTGTCAGTGTGTGAGCCCCACTGTTCCAGATAGTGAAACTAAACCTAAATGACTTTTTGGTCTTCCATCCCACTAAAGATCTAATCATTTGCTTAAACTTATTCCTAACACCTGAATTTTCTTGCAGTTTCTGTTAAACAGGTGCATCCTGACCGCTGATAAAACTGATGCATCTTTACAAACCATCAGTCCACACCTCCGCTGTCTTTAAAGCTCTTGCAAGTCACATCAGAACAAGTCCTGCTTGAACATTGTGGTGGTAATGAGCACGATGGTATTTACCTGTCAGTCGTTATGTGTTTTTAATTTCTGTGGGAGAAGCTATCTTCCATGTTCAGGCTACCTGCCATGCTTCTCTTTACTTTATTTCAAACAACCAATTCACAGTGATATAAAACAGACAGACACTGAAAGTGAGATGGAGAACCTGTATGTGTGTGTGTCTGTGTGTGTCTATGGTTCACCTTGAGCTTGCCCTCGCAGTGAGGGAAACCATCCAAAGGCGGCAGCTCGCACTTCTCCTGGGCTCCATTTAGAAGGTCTGAAGAAAGAAAGAGAGAGAGAGGGAGAAAATCAATAAGGTCAGGAATCAGCGCCAGAAAGTCTTTCTCTGTCTATAGCTTCACCTGTTGCATTACCATTGTGGCCACTTTAGCATGCTGATGTTAGCATTTAACTCAAACCACTGCTCTGCAGAAGAGCAGCTTCACATGGCACGAGTGGAGACAGATGCTATGTAAACTGTTTTCCAGTTAGTGGTACGATCTGAGCACCGTGGGTCAGATACATCATCGTTGTAAGCTTTTGGATTGACAGCTGGAGACTGCCCATTACTCTGTGGTCCGGGATGAGTGTCAGCCAAAAGCATCACCTTTGGCTGGCCTCCACTACAATGGACAGAGTCCAGAGTTATGCAAACACAGATCAGGGAGTGTTTAAAACATTTTTAGGAATTATATACAATGAAAAAAATCATGTATCTGCAGTGGAGGAGGGAGTTACTCTGATACCATTTCTGCATCGCCTTCAATATGCTAGGACATCAATATCAGTGCGTGATTAACATTCGTGGCTTGCACGCAGGCTTCCCCTCCATATAATCACCTTTTTGATACCCCACTCGGAGATGTTAACGTCATCACCACTGACCTTTAAATCCAGAATATAAATAATGCATAACAGCGAGCTGTGCAATGAATAGATAAAAGCTCCGAGGCAAACACCACACTGATGTAATGAGTTTGTGGGTGGTGTTTTAGGAGCAGCATGGTGTGTGTTTATGGAGGGGTGTGTGTGTGTGTGTGTGTGCAGAACTAATCAACGGCTACTGCACTGAATCAGCCTGGTTGGGTGTGGGTGGAGGGTGGATCAACAGATTCCTCCTTCATGTTCCTCATTTTTGGTTTATTTGCACAGAGAATAGTATTCAAGTGGTAAACTCTCTTTTCTCTCTTTCACTCTTGCTGTGAAAAATATATTTTAGTCTGGCTCGCTGGCTTGGAGGTGTGTATCAAGAAGGACTGAGAGATAAAAAGAGAGGTGATGACAGGACACAGAGTACTACAACTAAAAATATCAGCGGCTATACACTGTAGCAACAGAAGTTACTTTTCAGTGTTTCAGTCACCGTAGGAAAGAGATGACACTTTATTCAGCCTGTATAAGTGCATATCAGGCTGTGAGCCCCAGTATGACACTGTAACAGATTTTATCTCTTGTGGTTAATTAACGCTCTTTTGTCAGAAAGCTATCTATACTATTCATATCACACACACATCTGTGTCTGTCCTCTTAGAAAGGAAGTTGCAAACACAGCTTATCTATCATATTCTGACATTTAAAAACAAAATGAAACTAGAAAAAGCATTTCCCAAAGTAAAATGCGTGTGAATGCTGAAAGCTGAACGCCATTGCTGAATGAGCAGAAGAAATTGCCAAAGAGACAAGCAACATGCAAGGCTAAGGTATCAGGTGCAGTATTCCTGTCAATACGCAAACAGCATTGGCTGCGTGCACTTGATTGATTTTCCCTACATGTTTTAGCAGTGGAGTAGTGACACACAGCTAACATTGTTGGACTGTCAGCATCCCTCACCTTTATGCATATGTATAACAATAGGTGCATGATGTAAAATCAGCTATCTATTAATCTTTAAACACCCACTGTTGCTGTATTCAGTGCAATAAAAATAAAAGACTTGACATACTTCCACTGCTTTGATTTTGATCAAACAGATGACCCAGTATAATACATGGGACTTCAAACACAGTCTCCATCAACCACAATGAATGGAAATGAATTGAAGTCAATCCTGGATGGACCTGAAAATTAGCTGAAGGGCTACAGTGGGAAATTAGCCCGAGTCAAGTCTCTCCACAGCTGCAATAAGCCAGGCAAGAGCATCAAGTATAACGATGGAGGTGCTACTTTTCTATTTGTATAGACACACACAGCACTCCTGGGACATGACTATTAATGATGTGCTGTAAAAAGAGCAAATAGGTGGGAGGCTGTTGAACCAGTTCTGATGGAGTCAGCTGGTCACAAGATGCACACGATTCACAAAACAAGCTCCTTGTTGTTTCCATGCTGTAGCAGGATCTGGGTGGATTTAGGCTGAAGAGGCGTGGAGCCCAGACCTACTGCACCTCTGAGATGTAAACAGGCTGCATGCTGCACTGCGCTCTTGTACAAACAGAGCCATTTCAAGCATTTATTATCCTTGTATACAGGCTGGGGCAAAGGTCTTAAAACTATGAAGCGTGACTCCCCAGAGGAGGAGGCGCTGGTGACACATGGGTGCACAATGGCGTTCTCGAAAAACCGAGGAGGCGTTGTTTTAGGTGTTGTTTTTCTCTCCTTTATTTGTCCCACTTGTCAATACAGCGAGCAGCTGGAGCCGCAGCGGTGTCTGAGATGCACAATTCATGGAGGTAATTAAAGCACTCGACGATCCTTCGCTCTGATTTCTGCAATTTGAGCCAAAATTCATCTCGGCTCTTATCATAAAAACCACACTTTATTTATCAGTGTGACATAAAATCAGACATCATCATTACCTCTGGTCCGTGTTGTTCAAAAATTAAATCAAAGCTGCACAAAAATCATGGAGTGCTTGCTCCAGGCTGTATATCCATGGTACTCCACAAGCAGAGTTCAATAGCTGGGATTTGGGATAGTTTTAATAGAGCCAGAATGTAAACAAATATATGCTCAGTGCATCCATGGGAGTCCTGAAGATCCCAGGATTAAAGCACACACTCTTTTTCTTCAAGTTTGTGGTTTGTGTTTTTAGTCCTCCTCAAGTTCTTTGTGTCCTTTGTTTTCTTCTGTAGATTTATTAAAGTGTTGCCTAAGGAAACCTGACTTTGTTGTTTGGTTGAGCTGGTTGCTGTCTTCTCATCTTTCAGACACCCACTCGTGCAGTCAGTCCACCAAACAACCGACCAACAAGTAAACAGCCCACTGGACAGCCTGTCAGTCACTCCATCACTCAGCCGGCAACGAAGCCACCAGGCAAAACTTCTCCTAGTGTTAATCAAGCAGAAGAAGCCGCTGCCAAGGAGAAACTAAATATAGCTCCCTTCATAATCAAACACAGAAGAGGTGGTGCTGTTTCAAGCAGAGCGCAGTCCTTACTGTTCACCTCCAACACACCAAATGCTAGCTGCTCTGAGTTTAAGCTGACCTACACATGGTCAAAGCAACACTCGTTGGCAGGTTGTCAAGGATTATTATTGGAGCCTCAACTATAACAGAAAAAAACTCACATGCAAACACAGCAGCAGCAGCAGCATCAAACCCAGTGTGACACTGAATGGGGTGATGTGAGGTGTGACTGATGCGCTGAAGTGATGTGAAGTGATACACCGAGCGCCAAGCAACAACAGAAACCAAGGCAGAGAAAAGGGAACGTCGCACAACAATAAAAGAATAACAAATTGTACTCTAACAATAGTTCACAGAGCCAGACTCTGACATCTGAGTAGAAACACACAACAAAGAGGCTCATGTGCAACAGATAAAAAAAACAACACAACACCTCAAGGTACAATAATATAAATCGAGCATGAACAGTACCACTAATGAGCTGAGAGACGCACTGAGGAACCAACAGAGAACTCGGAGCAGAAAACAGATGAGATCATTCAAACTTGCGTAAGATGTCCAACAGCCTCTCACAGCTCTGAGGTCACTGTTAGCAGAGCCTGCTAGCACAAGCCATCTGATGGCTCTTAAGTGGCATCATCTCTGAACAACAAGTGGTATTACACACAGAGTCAGTTTTCCCCTCTCTCCTTCCCTGTGTTTGTCCAAGTCCATGAGGTAATCTGACATTTGACAACTCCAGAATTGGATTGAGGGCAGCTGGTTTGTGTTATTCTCTCTCTCTGAGCGCACTTTTCTCTGTCTCTCACTCTTTTTCCCCCCATTCTCTCTCACTTTCATTTCATTTTCAGGCACACGACACCAAAGATCCATCCCGCAAATAACAGGGAAACTGCCGCAGCACCAGCTTTAGTGCCACAGTATGGTCAGTGGAAACCAAACAAGTGTGACACTGACTACATCTATTGGCAGACAAAAAGGAGATGTGTAAGTGTTTTGTGGCCATTAGGCTACCAGCTCTCGACCAACACAAAGGCACTGCAGCCGTGAACAGATGTGATTTGAAATAAATGACGTGTAAAGTGTCACCATGGAGATTCAGCTGAGGGGAGAAAAAAAAACATTTTTAAAAGGGGGTGAAAGTGCAGCTTTCCTCATCTCTGAGTCCTCTGATCCTCCGGCTTAGAAATGCTAATTTTAGATGCACTTTGTGAGAAGAAGCAGGAGGTATCAGTGCCTGAGCTGGGGGTGAGTCTTGTGTCCATCACAGCAGCAGCTAATCAATTACAAACTCACAAGGTGAACTGCCCGATGGACGGTGTCCCACACACACACGCAGAGCTACGAGTGACAAAACACAAAATAATCGCACCACTAAGACAGGATGAGAAACTGTACCATCAAATTAAAATACAAAATGTTCAAAGAGCAGGTAATGATATAAATAGGTGTGGTAATTAGTTTAGTCCCAAATCGATCCCAGGAATCTATAAAAGGGCCGGTCCAGGCAAATACTGAAATGGATCAGTATCAGCTGAGATAAAGCCCATCACATGCGAGCAAGCTGCTCCTCCATGAACCAGCCCACCCTCACAGTGGACAGCTTTAGTCAATATGAGCCATCTGAGGAAAACGCTGGGGGACCAAAGCTCAGAAACCTAGATTCAACTTATAGATAGATGATGTCCTGCTGCACAGGTCTCTGGAGACGAGGTGCGTTTATTGTGTTTTGGTTGTGCTTCCTCCCTCAAATTATGAGTCGCTTCCTTGATACTTCTATCTCCTCATCTGAGAGGAGTATTGCAGGGTGAGGGCAGCATGAATACAGCTCATGTAACAATGAGGAAATTGTATGACATCACATCTGAGGCGGGGACAGGAGATAACGCCACACTGGTCAAACTGTTTGTGTGCAGTGTGAGGATTTACTGTACACGTCAGATCAATCTGCACCCCAACCTTTCAGCACTTGAAAGGCTCGCAGTGGTGGTGGTGACACACACACACACACACACACTGAAGGGGCTTCCCAGTGTGTCAGGCACATGTTTGGAGCTGGTCAAAACACATGCCTCGTGTGATGCCCCACAAGTGTTTCACATCAAAGGCCTGGAGGCTACAAAACACCCCAGCAAATCCAAATTTCCCCCATGTAACCCAGCTCCACAGATCACTTCAAGTCGCCTCTCTCTGCCTCTCCCTGCTGCAGAGAGCACAACGTCTGGCTGTAATCAATCCCTCTTTTGTGCTCGGGCAATCTGATCGGCCCACTGTTCTCTCCCAAAATATCCAAGGGGGGAAGATTTGGATTTTTGCACCAAGAGCAGTGCAAGGACACAAGGCCAGCCAGAAAAACCTTGATTAGCTCCCATCATTGCAGAGCTATGACTAATGTTCCACTGCTGATTTGAACAAATGGTGGAAAGCTGTGGGTTGGAGCTCTGGGACCCGCTGGACTTGGAGAGTCTCGAAAGAACTCGTTGTTGTGATGCGAGGAAAGTGAACTGAAAGTGTCTCTGAGCTAAACACACAGGTTTCATCCAAATGTTTCCCTTTCTTCGGAAACTCTTCACGCTTGGAAGCGCTCTTCATCACCTGCTACACATGTGCATTTCCTGTAAACATCAGAGGGAGTACACACTCGGCCTGCTGCGGTTTAACTCGCAGGCACTGCAGCGGAGCAGAAAATATTCTATGTTTCGTTAGAGGACCAGCTTCAGAGTCACACGGCCGCATAACACACGACTAAAGAAAAAAATCACTCTGATCGGTTTGTAGCTGCCTGTGAGCCGATGAACAACTGTGTGAGATTATACACTTGCGTTTTTTTGGATCCTGATACTCTCGCCTGGAGAAATAAAATGATCTGCATGACTGCATGTGGATTGTTATGGAGGAAATGTGCCCAAGGAAATGGCTGATATTTGGAAGAAGGAGGCCATGCAGATTGTATTCCTGTAAGGCCAGGGCTGTGGCTTTAACCAGCATGAGAACAATACAGGCACAGCAAAAGAGGAGACAATGGAGGGAAAGAGGATGCAGAGAGAGAGAGGGAGAGTGCAGCATACAAAGAGAAGCAGAGTCATACAGTATGCAGAGAGCAAGGAGACAATGAGAAGTGGTGAGGGAATGGTGTATATTTTATTTGCTTCGCTTTTAGCATCACTACACATTCCAGCTCTGACGTATCTCACCATAACACTCGTGTAAAAGCCTCACAGCCCACGTTCAAAATAGCACAGTGTTTCTGAAATTTCATAATGAAGAGGCCCCCTGGCACAGCACTGAAAAAGGAGGGAGGGGAAGACAAAGAGACGGTGAATAAGTGGGGTGCATGTGTCCCAGCTGATGGTGTGTTAAGTCCCATATGTTCCTTCCATCCCACCACTGCCCCTCAATCAGCCTCAACCTCAAGAGGGACAAGCCAGGCTGGAAAGAGAGGCGAGGATAGAGAGGACGAGTGTGTGTGTGTGTGTGTGTGTGAGGATGTGGGGCCCTGGCGTGTTGGATGCTGGGGGATATGCTTTGTGTTTGTAATTTCCCTGGAATGGCCTCGTCGCACTTTGTGATGTGATTGATTCAAATTGATTTACAGTTAATTACTGTTCTGTTGCAGTTTCAGTGAAGAAATGCTGCAGCAGCAGAGCTGATGATCTATATTTCAGATGCCCAGTTTAGTCCAATGACTGACAAAACAGACACCCTGCAAAATGACTGCCTTTAAATAACAGTGTTAGCCACTGAGTCTATATTTAACGGTACATCTCACAGAATCTACATGCATTACAGTTGTTAAGTGATGATTTCTTAAAGTCTGACAAAAGTTGGCACACCACATTGTGGGAGGCACAGCTGTAGTTAGAAGAACGACTTTCCTGACAATAAGCATTTTGATACATTATTTTAAATATCCAGTGCAGTGATGGGTGACTTAATGGGCAGGCAGCTGCAAGATTTATTCACTCCACTTGACAAAAATTAGAAAAATAAAATAAATATATCAAAACTGTAAAATAGCCTCATATTACACTTATAATTCTTTTTCATTTTGGTTTGAAAGGTTTTGACTGTAAAAGTGAACACAGTCGGTTACTAAAGATAAAACATTATCGTGGGTTTTAAAATGAAGTTTGGGGAAATTTCATTTACAGTAAAACACCATTTCTTCACAGGCAGTTTCACATTACCTCGAGCCATGACCAGAGTTATCAATAACAATGACTGTACACTGGAAAAACTCTGCTTCCACTCTCCATTCTGTGGAAACGTGTTGAAAAAAATTGGCTTTCATGAGTTTTTCATTGCCCTGCAACAATGGGTCAGTGGATGTTTTGGCTATTTAGCTACAGTAAATATGATTAAACATTCAACAGGTCTTCTGAGAGCACTTAAATGGCTCTGTTGACAATTATTTCTCTAACCACAGGAGCAACAGCGCCCTGAGGTTCCAAACAGTGGATTTCCAGTCCACATTGGACGCACTGGAGCGGCCGATTTAAAGGGGTAGTGTATGTTTATTTCTACCTTTTCCTCTTGTAATGTGGATCACATGCTTCAAGCTCGCAGTGTGATGATCCCAACACCTCAGGAAGCAGCTGCAGGCTCTATACACGGAGGCAGAGAAGCAAAACTGTCTGCAGCGTATCTGGTTGTTTATAACAATGCTCTAAGAAGATATGATACGCTCCATATGGAGGAGATCTCTAGGGACATGCAGTAGCACAGGAACAAATTCACACTTGTGCTCTTGCTTTGTTGCAATGGATTCTATACGCTAAGTGAAAGTATGCAGAGTAGAAAGGGGCCTGTCTGTGCCTGTTGTCTGTCACCACGCAATGGTAAAGTCCTGTACAGGCATCGAGGCTCCCCTGCAGACACAAGAGGACAAGACGTGGAGGCGAGGAACGCTTCCTCTGCAGAGCTCCACATCAAAGGCATCACAACTCAGGTCTGTTTGGCCTAATAACAGGTTTGCATTTCAGTGTGCGTCAAACAAGATGCTGGAAGTTTTTGTTTGTCGTGGTTGTTGTTGTTGTAGTATCACTGTAGATTTTAAGTCTGAGTCAAAATCATAAAAAAGGAGCTGTCTGGCGAGGTTAGAGAGACAGGAAGTGTGGGGTGAGAGACGGAAAGCCGTTTCACATGCAAGACCGTTCCCAAGGCTCAGAATCGAACAGTGTGGTTACGTATGTGGTGTCTAAACTGTTAGGCCACCTGATGCCCTCCATTTTTGAGACTAGTGATCATCAGGGGGTTTTCTGCAGGAGCCATTTCACATATCAACCGTCAGTCACTGTGGGTTTTTACCACTGGATTCACAGGGAACAACTGATGTGTGTTATCCAGCTTGAGTTTTTCTCATTAAAAATAACCTCAGTGCTGCTGTTATTAACTCTATTGAAGATATAAACCAAACTTTCAGTGCTGCTGCTTTAAATTAAAAATGTTCAAATGAGCTTGCTGTGGCCTTTATTGTAAAGCAGCCACAGGAAACTCATTACATTTCTGTGGTCTGCGCGAAAAATAAAAACAGATTGTTAGTCTTTCCACTGGTTTGTTGAAACAACAAGGTGAACAAGGTAAAACGAACACTACAGAGTATAAAGGAAATCAGTTCAACGCCAGAAGTTATAATTCTGCTTTCAATTACACACATTAATTCACAATTAGACCGCAGGGGGGGGGGTGTCAGGATTCATGCGTGTGTTTGAACGTGTGGGCTAGCCAACAGAATCTCTCAGCAACATATTAGCATGGAGAGGATTTGTGTGTATGTTTCCACTTTATTAGTATTGATCTGTACACCAGGGGAAGTTAACAGCCCTTCCAGAGCGTAATGAAGACCACAGACTCTGCTCTAAATTCAAGACAGGCCCCTGAGGTTTTTCCTCATTATCAAAACAGTGACTGTACGTAGATTAGATTTTTCAGATTCTGCAGGGAATGAAATTCACCTCGTCTCCGTTGCTGTGGACAAATAAGAGCGCAAGCTAAACTGGTAAGATGAAAAGCACAGGGAGCAGTGAAGTCATGAGGTAAGCAAGGCGCCTACAAACCCCGCTGGAAACCCTACACTCGTCCTCTCTCTTTGTTGACAGCGAGGCCTTGGATATTATCTTTCACTGTGAATAGAAAACAAGAGACGTGACTGGATCAATACCTGAAAGACACAGAAGGTGAAGACACCCTGAGCTGTGGACGTACATGTCTCTGCTCAGTGGAAAAAAAGCCAGCAGTGCCACAGAGGCGAGAAGCTGCTAATCGGTCCGCGCCGCTGAGATTGAAGCTTTAAACAGTGGCACAGGGTGGAGAAGTATCTGATAAGGGAAACAAGATGGGAGAAAGAGAAAGAGCTGAGAGCCAGTTAGATGGCTCAGTAACCCCCTGACCATTCATTAGATGTGTCTATCTGTCTGGGTGGCTGTGTGTGTGTGGGAGCAGATTACTTTTGTGTGCCCACAGATGAAACACCGCTGCAGAGGTTCTTTAGCCACAACAGTAAGAAATGGCAAGACAAGGAGGGTGCTGCAGACTGATAGTCTCATCTGCCTCCTGCTAAGTAGGCACCAGACCAGATTGACTTGTCTCTGATCCAGTGAGGGAGCTTCAGCGTCTTTTGTCCTGTGCTGACCGTGCATGAGCCATGCCAGTGCAAATGAAAGGTGCCGTGCTGACACCATTTGTCATTCCTCAACACACAAACAGAGGTTTTACAGCACGCACGATGAAGCGTGACTGCAGAAACTGAAGAAATGAGAGCGGGCCACATTTTTGTGAGATGACCAGTCCCGAGTAAGAAGAGCTGGGTTCCACAGTCTGCGTGCAGCTGTTGGTTCACAACAGCAGCGGTGAGTGGCAGAAGAGAAGCTGATCTTATTGTAGCTGCTACATTGATCACACATCAACATGAAGCTAATGCAAGTTTAGCATTACAGGGAAAGTGTGCTCTTCTCTCAAAAGAGCCTCAACTATACTTGCACATGCTTATATAGGTATATATAGGTTCAACATAGGTTCAAAGTAGATTTGAATTGCATTCATTTATTTAGATTTTCTTCTGCTGGCGTCCTGAAAATTTGTGCCAATTCTGAATAAAAACTTTTGATGATGCAGCCATCCTCGACTCCAAAGACAGACAGAAAGACAGACAGACTGAAATCCAGGAATAAACTGTGAATACTAACAAGACCCAGACTTGGTCTCTGCCATGCAAGAGTCCTTGGCTTAGAAAATTTATACAATCGAGGTGGAAACAACGTAGTCCCAGGGCTGCTGCTCAGCTCCATCTTGATAGCATCCCCTCTGAAAGGCAGGCGTGTTCTCCTCACTGTCCAGATTCTTATCTCTGTAATTGCCTTCCAGTCAAGGAGGAGCACTAGCAGGGCTGGCGACAGTGCTGCCTGCCACCCACTCCACGACAGGAGACATGCTCCGATGGAGACTCTGGAGTGCTGGGGCCTTTAGTTCATTGCCAAGGGAGATGTGGGTGCCGCTTTGTCAGCTTGACCTGCATTCAGCATCCAAATGTCGCCTCTCAAGGTACAGCAGGAGGTTTCAAGCGAACAGGGAGCTGCAGGTTTATTGACATGTCGTGGGCCTGGGCACTGTCACACAATGGGCGAACTGAGAGGATATTCTTGTACCTGCAGAAACCAGGCTGCCTGCCTGTTTTATTTCATTTTTCTAACATTAATTGACAATATCTAGTATTTTAAATGCTCACAATAACAGCTCAACTAACCAGCTGGTCTATAACCACTCTGTAAGCAGTCTTAAACCCACAGATATTGATATTGATTGGAAAACAAGAAAATATTCACAGCTGTCTTACTTACAGTCAAGGTTTTAAAAGAGGAAAAGCTACAAAGATAGTGACAGCATTTGCTAAAAGATGGCACTACAGCAGCTGACGTTAGGATTAGATCCATTCAAATGTGACTTTGCAAGACTCGATCAGCTTAATCCATTTCTGCATATATAGCTTCCGAGCACAGGCTCCACATACCGACTGTTTAATGCTGCGCAAACAACCGAGAGCACGTCCCACCAGGGTCCCAGAAAAACCAACACCTCGCTCTCTCAACTCAGCTGAATTCATCATCTGAAAGCTGGCAGGAAAATCAATGAAAACTAATAAAAGGGTCATGCAGCGTGAACAGAGGCCTTATTTGAATGATGTCCAAGGATGCGGTCTGGTCCCATAAAGTGCCTGGTGTGCAATGCTGGGAGTTTAATTTGTTGTATGGCTTGGGAATGTTTTCTCACTATGGGAATTCTGAATTTAAAAAAAGCCTCAATCTGGTTATCCACATTTCTTTAATTGGTCTCAACTTCTAGGTTTATGTGAGACAGCGAACTTTCATACTCTGAGCGGGGTAACAGTGGAAAAGGAAAATGTAGAAAATCTGCCCATACATGAGTCACAGTTCCTAAGAATGACTCTCTCAAGTCCACTTGATGCCTTTGAAGACAGACAGCATTTTTGTTCCTCCGGCTACACAAGATTTCTGTCTTTTGCTACATGCATTCAAACCCACAACGTCTCAGCAACACAACAGAAAATGTTGACACCAACCTGCCACGTTCACCTTCTCTGCATTTGTGGCGCTGGGCGTGACGGTGCTGGTGCCGTTGGTGAGGTTGCCCCCCGTACCGTTGTAGATGTTCTCCACCTTGGACTCCAGCTTACCCAGCCTCAGCATGATGTTATCCAGCAGCACCGCAAGAGTCTTCTTCAGGTCTGTAAACACAAAGTGAACAGGTCAATAGGGCACCAGATAATGCTCTGACACATTCAGTGCTAATAACAACTGCATTATCTTTTATTTTGGAAAAAAAAAGAGATTATCTGGTTTGAATTCTCCAATAGGAGCTCTGAATGGTGCAATTTTAAACACTCAATTTCAAGTGTTCACTATTCACAAAATCCAATTGTCCAGTACTTCAAAAAGCAAAACTCATTCAAGTTCACTCAAATTCACAAGGGCAAATGGAAGTCAGGTTGTATCCTATCTACCAAAGTTGCTAGTGAGGTGGCAGAGACATATACATTTGGTCTGATTGCTTCCATTCAGACTTGATTGCTTATCGCTGGCAGGAGAAGACATTCAGTTCTGTCTGTCATTATCACTGGGCTTATCTTCCACTGAATACATGCATGGAAATTAAGCTGCTGCCTCTAGTCTGGGGGACCTTGTTCGACTATGTTTAAAATGTACGACCAGGGAGGCTCCATCTCCCTCCAGGGCAAGTAGCTGGACTTCAGGCGGGTAGCTTGAAGCTTATTTAAATGTAAAACCCGAGCCACTGCGTCTTTGAAAATGACCTTGCTGTTTAATTTGTGCCTTTGCATTTCCATGTGCACTCATCTGCATAAGAAACAGCTAATGGTAGAATAGGCGGGGATGGGTTAATGCCTGGCATTTCCCGGCCTGGTTTATTGCTGTGTTTGTCTGATACAGTAACCGGCGGCTACTGCAATGACATTTATAGGGAAATGTGAAGTTGTTCCAAGCTGCTGTGCCTTGTATTTACAACACAGCAACATTTTTTTTTACATTTTCAGCACATACTATTTGTCTACAACACAGGACTCATCAAATCCATACTATATTATTTATGCATGTGAACTGTGCAGAGACAGATCCACAGAGCATCATGCTTGCTTTGCTCAGATGACGATAATTGCAGCTTGTCTATCACATACAAGCGCCACATTTACCCTCAGCGCGATGCATTTGACACGCCAGTTTTCATCACGTCAGAGAGATTGGCAAGGATGCAACGAGGCCTGGCAGAGCGGCACCAGCCTGATCTGTGCGGAGAGAAACGCCAGGGCATTTGTCTGATTTGGATGAGCCGTGTGCACTGGGAGGAGCCCGATGCACAGAAAGCAGTGTAGTCAGGCCAGGAGGAAGCCAAAGAGAAAGCTCTGGAGCCGCCGCGCTGCCAAGCTATCGGAATGAACATAATTAAGAGAGAAGGGGTGAGTCCAGGCCTAATGCTCCCCTCTGTTCACCTCAGGAACACGAGCCAGGGCCCTGTGACTCCACGCTGTACTTCAGAGATTCAGGAGGCTCGTTAGGTATCGTAGCTTCTGCTTCTTTTATGTGCATTAGTAAAAATGAAGATTGTGCACAAACAATCTGCAAAATGCTATATTTTCAGAGTAAATCATCAAATCTTGTTTGAAAAAGACGATCCACCTTGTTTCATGATGATGATGAGGGTGATAAGATTTAACATTATCTTTAAGAACAGTGTCTTCACTACAAACAAGAGAACAGACTTTCAATCTGAAACCTTTTCAAAGCATTTTATCATTTCAAATGGATGTAACTGTTTCAATGTAGAGATGTGAGCAGAGCATTGTTTCGCTCAGCCCCTCCCATGCCCAGCTTGCTCTCTTTTCCTCCTCCTCTCTCTCCAGATCTCTCACTCACACACATGAAAGCACACCGACATAGGACCCATCTGCCAGACTGGCTACAAACAACAACACATACCTGTTTATTTGCATATAAAGCCAGGGAGTGGGATCTGATAACAAGTGGTTAACTGAGATGCATGTGGAGAAACGCATATAAAAGCCAGGTGTGAAAAGAGGCCTTGGGATATTCCCAGCTTACACTTTCACTTCCACCAGCAAAACCCTAACATAAGTTTAAGCATCATGTTTTTATTGGACAGTTCACTGTAAAGGTGCGCTGCCTCTGGACCTTCACCTTGCCTCAAACCAAACAGAGGCAGTTTGAGGAAAATTAAATCTCATCTCACTGTAAATACATAAGATATCTGTTGTATCTATTGACTTAACTAAGGTTTCAGTATGCTTTGTCTTTGACGGGTTAGGGTTAGGGTGAAGAGAAGGTTAAAAAGGAAGTTTGCATTGCAACACATTCAACCAAACTGTGAGCCTGACGGGAAAGTTTCCCAATGTTAAAATGTGACATTCGAGACCTTTATTAGCCAGTGTTAAAAGACATCAATGCTGCTGTGACTAATACTCGTCCTCCTGTACACTAACACTGCTGCTGGGTAACCAGATGAGTCATAGTACACCTAGGGACACATTTCTGCCTGTCCCAATATTTCTTAACAAGGTGATGCAGATGTAAAACAAATCCTGCAGCAGTAAACACTTTGAACTTCACTTTGCTTTTAAGAAGAGTGTCATATAAAAAGGTAATTATCTGGGTGCACAGTGGCCTGTGATTTTTCATCACGTCGATGTGCATTGAAAAGAAGTGATTACACTGGAACAAAAGCCTGAGGCATGTATCACTGACCCCCATTGTTTACTACCTTCCATGAAGCAAGTCTAAACCTAGCCTGGCAGTGCTCTCCATGTCTGTCCACTGTAATATCACAAGGAGGAGACAAAAGCAGAAGGAACACACAATGACCTTCCATGCCGGAGGACGGATCGGATTAGAGCAGCAACACAAGCCGGGACCACACCCAGTTCTCTCTGCAGGCAGGGGGATCCTCCTGACTCTGGACACTGACCCTGCAGAGTCACCCGCAGCAGAGCGTGCGAATGTGACTCCTAGGAAATCCACAGTAGCCGTTAAACCGTAACAGGATACAGACAGATGTTTCTTATGCAAATGTAGCACCTATAGGTCCTGGAATCTACTGGATCCTTCAGAGTGTTGCTCTTTCTCAGCCAATACTCATATCAAGCCAGATAACCCAACCAGTACACGAGTCGAATTACTGAATGACAAGAACGAAAGGAATGCCAAGATTTACTCATTTGTGAAAAAGAGGATGACTGGGGTTGCAGGACAAGTTGAGGCACCTGTGCTATGTACTACACAATGTTTTTCAGCTTGAGTACATCTTAATGTGGAGAGGTGCTGTCAGGAGCCTCTGTGAGTCAGACTCATTCAGCTGCCCAGCAGTGGTACACAACTTCTAACCAATCAGAGAGGGCAAAAGTCCAGGGTAGGGCTCACAGCTGTCAATCAATATGTCAGTGCATCTCTGGCCTAGACTCAGGCTTTGAGCTAGTATTAGCTGCTGGATGACATCGCTAAAGCAGCCACATCAAGCTCCCCGTTCCTGTTTCACCTTAGACAGTGAACATGACCAAGATGTAGGTGAAGGGCTGAGTGTAACAGCTGAGAGTTTGCTTTAGAGTCTGCATTAAAATATTCATCAATCAGATGAACATTTAGTTCAGAGTTTGTGTAGATGTGGGTAGTGAAATATGTCTAACAAGTTTCATATTTAAAGAAGAGATGGGGCTCAAGCTTAAGTTATTAGAGGAAGGTACCATCTCTAAACACATCTTTGGACCAGTTTCATAGATCTGACGGACTCCAGATGTTCAGTTCGCTGCGCTTAGTTTGCATTGTGTAATGTAAAACATACAGTCCTGCTTTTAGTCAAATATGCACCACTGAAATCCTCAAACAACAACCAAAAGGTTTCCGATTCCATTTGTGCATAAACAGGCAGAGCACCAGCTGCTCAGACACACTGGTTTCATCCTATTCAACAGGTGTCTTTCTTACAATCACTCCGCGCATTAGCTGGGTGCACCAAACAGGGCTTTCAGGAGATACAACATTAAATTCTCCTGCATTAAGATTTTACAGCTCATTTGTGAGCAGCAATGGAGGAGCCCCTCCCTCTCCTACCTCATTACAAATCACATCAAGGAAAATCATCGACCAATGAGTCAACACAGGAAGCAAACAGTATCTTGCTGCCTCTCTATCTAATCAAGGCCATGAAATGGATTCTGATGTGATATTGGATGGAGGTCAGCAGATGGCTGCAGCTCCGGCAGCACCGTGAAAATCAATCCATCATATAAGGGAAACAAACCAAGGTGGACAGGACATTGTTCCCCTTGAAACTCTGGCTGATACTACAGGAGAGTCTCTGGACAGTGCTCACATTTACCCAAACAAATCCTGAAACTAACATTAGTGTTTCTTAAACCGGTGTTATTGATTGCATGGTTTAATCGGCCATTTGTTCAGTTTCGCCATTGCTAAACAGCCAACATTACCATCAGCAGCTGTGTTAGCAATAAGAGGCTATAATATGTCCCCTGAGCACCGTTGCTTGTTCAGGGCAGACAATGACTTGGCTAACATGCTAAGTTCAGTAGAAGAAGAGAAGTGATCGAAATTGATTGATTATTCTCTTATTCTCTTTTTTCTTCTTTGCTTTTCCATAAACAGCTCTGAAAATGACTGTGGCATTAAATGGAAAAAGTACAGCCTACTGTTTGTTTGGATATGGAGCTGCTTTACATAGCAGGTTGACATTTCCCACATGTTTGCATGTACATAAAACCTGAGCAGCACCGCTCCGACCTGCATACTTCATCTCCAAACTCTGTGAAAGTTCTGCACTGCTTTTGTCGCAGTCTCCTGCTGCTTCTTTACATTATCTGGGGCCTGATTTAATCTCCAGCAGCTTTACTGTATCCTCTTGTTTCTCTGGGCATTAGAGCACAATCAATTCCAATCTCAGGTTTCTAATGAAGTCTCCTTTTGAGCCATAGAGGTCTATTAATGGCATGAATAACTTATTGAAGGGTCTTCTGGACATGTGCTATTACAGTTACATGCTCCAAAGCAGCTGGATTGGACTTTTGCTTGTATCATTTTGCGGTAGAGAGAAATTATGTCTCATGCAACATCAGTTAATACATCAAATCTGCTCATTCTGGGATAGAAACTTGCACAGTCCACATTGTAGGTGACACTTTCAGCCTCAGTGTGCCACAGGGACAAAAAGACATCTCTGGAGAAACACATTACAGATCCAGGTCAGGCCGGAAAAAATGTCTGAAGATAAGGGATGAAAATACTTTGCTCTCAGCTCTTTCAGTCACTCAGCAATGGACCCTACATTTTCTCCAGTTGAAGTACTAGATTGGTTCTGCTGGATAGCTTTTCAGTATGAGTGCATAATGCAGCTTGGTGTTGCTGAACAGCAAACATGGCTACAAGAGGACAAAAGCACCACTTCTTTTCTCTGATAATGCTGTGTGGTTACATGAGTCAGTTACTCACCATAAGCAGTCATGGTACCCACGTAGGGCCCGTCCATAACACTCTGGTTCTCCTCAGCCAGTGCTTTGATGTAACGCTTGCTGAGGTCCAGGATCTGCTGCCGCAGCACTGCACTGTTCTCGTGGCTGGCTCGCTGCTGGATGGTGAAATGCAGCAGCATCATTCCCCAGATGAACCCGAAGCTGACCAGGAAGAAGCCCAGCTTCTGGGAGGACAGCTTCCACAGGAAGGGCGTAGCCATGCTGACTCGATGGGGGAGCTGTTGGGGCTGCGGTGACTCTGGTTGAATCAAGGGAAGGTACAAAAGGTCGGGAAGGAGAATCAGGAGGGCAGGCAGGGCATGGCTGTGTCAGTTGGTGTGTTTGCGGTGGTTGTTTTGCCTCACCAGCGCAACTTCCTTCTCTGACCCATCCTCATCACTCAGCAGCATCTCAGAGGGCCAAGTCTGACCTGCTGCATCCTGCTGCACAAAAGACAGAGAGAAGAAAGAGAAAGAGGAGCGGTCACTTGGTTTGTCCGATAAACAAAGATAACAAGGGAGTTCCTACTCCAAACTTAGACCCACATGTACACAACACAATTTCAGCTCTGATAAGTGGGTGAGTCAGCAGTGTCAGCTCCAAAGCAGTGAAAATAATGAAAAGTTTTTGGGAGCTTAAAAAAAACAAAACAATACTGTGTCATTCGATTTGTCTGACAGAGTCCAAAAATATTCAACTCATCGATAAATAAACCAGTCAACAGTTCCAGTGTTAGAGTGAGTTCAGACACAGCACTGACCCTGTCCTGCTGTATGAATTAATGTTATTCTGAGGGACACCGACGGATTTTCAAAGGGTCAGAAACAACTTCATGCCCAAACAGGAGGTGTTGGAAATGAGCAGAGAACAGAGCTCCTGCCTCACTTTCAGCACAGCGGGTGGTTTATAACTGCAGCACGCCACGCAGCACAGAGGCTCACTGTATCCCAACTGGAGGTCATTGTGTGTGGAGGCTCCAACGGTATGCGCACAGACTGGTGACAACCATTTGACTGGATGGGAGAAGAGGCTCACTGTGGACTGTGACAGGCTGAGCATGCAGGGAAAACGTCTCGCTATTCATGTGTCCTGATTTATTCAGGTTTTATTCTTTTAAACAGAGAAAATTATACAAACCCTGCTAGAGAGGTGCCATGACCAACTTAAATCTCTTTCAAAATAAGGATTAAGTTGTGCTGGAGAGAGCGGTATTGATTATATGACGAGATAGTGATACAGGCTTTAAGCAAAAAATACAAGATCAGTCCTGAAAGAGAAGCTACACTGTCCCCAGACACAAGATGTCTATGATTGATGGGGCTGCATGTATTTATGCACAACGCTTTATAGTTCCCTGAAAATATCAACATTTGGATCACCTGGCTGCAATCCATCTTCCTCACTGAGAAGCAAGCACACAGACAACACTTTCAACACACACTGCCACTTTCTGTTTCTGCATTTACTATTCTTTCCACTTTTTTCTTTTTTTTTTTTTTAAATCAAACTCTCAACGGGCCTTTCTGCTGCATAAATGAAGAGGATCTCCCCCTCTTGGACTGTGTGTGGTTCAGCATTAGCACATTCTGTATGTCAGGAGATATAAAGGTCACAGGTTTATTCATGTAGTCTGACAAAAGGAAAAACATCTGTGGGAGGCTAAAGGTCAGGCACAAGATTTCAATTACTTGTTCACAGCAGGAGCTTTGTATCAAACAGAAACAAAGTTACAATAGCAATTATTTTAATTACCCATTTACCTGTCAATTAGTTTGCCTACATAGTGTCAGAAAAGAGTGGAAATGAACAATTTAAATACTCATACTTCATACTTTAGAAGCTGGAACGAATACTTGATTCAAGTTCATCATCAAAGCTTCTGACAGCAGCGACTATGAACTCCCAACATCCCAGATCAGTGTTGCACGTTATTCCCCATGCCTCCATCCCTTCGTTTCCTCTTTTAGCAGCCTTTAAACAATGGTAGTAAATGTCCACACACAAAAAGACCAAGTCAAACAGACAGACATATGCAGTCATATGCTGCATGGGCTGGAACCCGTTCTAACCCAAGCTCCGTTACCAAAGAGCTCGAGGTGTTTTACCTCCTCTCTCACATGGACTTTGAACAAATCATTTGTGGCCTGGCCCACACCGATCCACAAAGGTGCAATACAGGTGCAAGGAACTCTGACCTCATTTCTTTGCATACTACAATCGAAGTACAGTACAAACACATGCACATGTTTTACTCATGCACATTGATGTTGACCTCACAATAGCAACAGGAAGCACTTTTGTGAGTTATACTTGGCTGTGGAACAAGAAGAAGCCAGGAATCATACACACGGACAGATCTCCTGGAGGTTAGCCTACTTTGCGCTCTTCAAAGGCTCCTGGCGTTAAACGTAAATGAAAACGAAAGCGTCTCAAATAGTTCCTGAATTTCATCCTAACACAAAATGCTTACACGCAGTGTCACGACAGTCAGTGCTTCACAAACACAAAAGCAGAAGCTCTCAACTCATTTCATTTTGCTTTGTTCTCCTGTCACACCTCACCATTGAATTCCCCATTGTCCGACTCTCAAAGCAATCTCTCAGGCCTGTAAGGCTACTATTACCTATGCACTGTCAAAAGGCCTTGATGCATTTCCAGGTTTTCACTGGATTACGCATCAGGAGTCTGCTCAGTAGAGCAAAGCCAAGTACAGCAACGAGAGAATCAGATTTTGATGGGTGATGCCAGTTGATAAATTACACCCAGATATCTCTATTAGCTTGTTAAACGAATATCACATTTCTGGACATCGCTCCTGTCCGTGTCCTCCACAAAAGTGGATGGGACACACATCTTTTTAAATTCTCTCACTTGTCCATATGTGAACGATTGTGCTTATTCATCCATCCTCACCACTAGGACCACCTTTCTAGGATGTAAAGTAGAGCAAAGACGGTTAGACGAGCACTGAACTGCTGGCCCAAAAATCATCAGCACCCTCCTCAAGAAACACAAAAGGCCATTACACAAAAGCCTCTTTTCACCTTCCATCCATCCATCCGCTTCATAAATAGGTCAGACACAGCTGCAAGCAGCTTCCAGCAGGGCTGCAATCTCACAGCAGGTTATGACACACCATAATTGTTCAGTCATTTAAGACAAAGGCTTTCTATACGGACATTTTGACAAAAACAGGGAAAACGACTGTATTGTCTGAAAACAGGAAAAACACTCGTCTTTTTTTAAATAACATTTCATTCTTAAATTTGCTTCACCACACTGTGAACGCTTGAGACGAGCCCTTGGCAGCGGCGCTGTGCAATCTGCAGTGCTGATAAAAATGGGATGTCTCTCGCAGCTCCAGACTCTGTCGGAGGAGGGCAGGAAGAGGCTGGCAGCGCTCGCTGGTTTGGGCACCGACAAGGATGGGAGGCTTTGGGGCTGTTTATCAGAGAGCAGCGCGGCTGAGGCTACCCCGTGGTACATCGCTGTGAGAAGCGCGAGCCAAGACTTACACAGTACATTGACTGGACCGTTTCTGAATACACACACATACACACACGCCTCGTCAGAGCTGGCTCTCTCATCTGTCCTGATTTCTAATGTCCATCAATCTTATTTAAGGCAGAAACTGATCATGTAACATCATTCCTTTGTTTGGAGGCTTTCCAATCACAGGCTTGTGTCCTATGATCTGCAGGGAGAACAGACGATACAGCAGCCCTCCCCCAACATACACACACACACACCAGGACATACATCTCCTCTCAGTTACCTTCTGGTTTCTAATTCAGGGCTGTAATTTGTCTGGCAGGGAGCCCTCTGGCTCTGAGCAGCAGCAGCCCTGTGAAACAGTGTGTGTGTTGACAGCCAGCTAAGGTTGCAGAATATACGATCCTTCGCAACTTGAGATGATAACGTAACAACGTGCTGAATGGTTGTTGTTTTTTTTCATTGTTGGAAGACGTGGCAGATAAAAAGCCCCTGTAGGTCCAGGGAGGCGGTGGAGGCAGAGAATTGAATCGTCTTCCCACCATCTTGGGAGGAATCACAGTCGTCCCAAATTTGCTACAAAGGACTTCTTTCTGCTGGGGAGAGCAGAGCAGCTTATCGGATCGACATGGGAAGAGAATCAAACCTACACCCTAGCCAGGAAATAACATGGATGTGATAACTGTAACAGTGCTGATTTTATCCCACAAGAAACAAAACACATCTGAAAAAACAACAGTGCAAAACAAAGAGCGGAGTTATTCTTCTTTTCTATGTGATGCTCTGAAATGACAGATTCTAGTTTTCACAGCTTTCACACTGCACTGGTGACCTTTGCATTAAAGCACAGCAGAGAGAAGCTCTGGGTGAAGGCTCTTTCATGTATGTTAAAGCCAATCTAATTATGTACAAATATGGAAACAGCTGAATCTGGTTCAGCTGATAGCTTTTCAGTAGTCCCATTAAAAGTCCAACGGAGGCCATCTGTTTGCAATCAAGGTGTGACAAGAGTGTTGTGTTAAATTCATATGTATCCAAAGCCTCCAACAGATGGTGGGTCATCTGCATCATGAATTCAAAAGAGATATATGAATATAGTAGGAGGAAGGCACCAGCAGGGGGGGTATGAGGTGTCAATAACTACCAGAGTCTGAATGCTGAATGGCAGATTCTACCATCCACTAGAAATGAAATTAATTTAAAAAAGGGGAGGTGTTTTTCCAGGAGGAACTGAGCATTAACAGAACAAGGTCGAGCCTTGTTCACCAGTTTCCGGCTTCACACGCACCTGTTCACATTTTCAAACACCTGTACCATTGCTTTTGGCTTCGGAGATCTTTTACCAATCATGGATCCTGGGTTTATCATTTTCCTCTGCAGACGTGACTGGTTTATGTCGCAGGGATTTAGGCTAAACAATGATATTGCATCATTGTCAAAATAATCATCTCAGGCTTTAATATCTCTCCAGCCTAGTCCTAATCACACAGCCTTTGCCCTTGTTCCGTCATATGCTGAATTGTTAAGACTGGGCCAGATGGCGGGCGAGGTAAAGACTCTGTCCATTTCCTCTGCATCTGCACTGGCTGAAAATAACTCAGAGTGTAGTTTAAGGGATACTCCATAAAGGTGAGGCAGGCCCGGGGATGTCGACATTAATTCCAGTGCATTTCTCCAGGTCAAAAAGAGAGAGCATTCTACTGTGCTGGAAAATATACACTAAGAGCTTGTTGTACAACCGCAGAAAGTAGAGAAATATGCTCTAGACGTAGCCTCGCCATCAATTATGGATCACCTTTGAAAAAGTATCCATTTTTCTGCTGAATATAAATAGGCTTTCATGGAGCTTGACTTCTCACACCAAGGTAACACAAGAGCTCTCAGGAGGAGGCAGCCAGCAGCCTTAAAAATTCATTTTTTTATGTGACTCATGTGCTCACTATCTCTGCCGTCCACTGTAAATAAACCCTCCTAGAAGTTACAGACAGAAGACGCTCTTTGCCTCTGAACCATCACTTCCTTCCAGGCCCTAAGCTCACCTTCAAACCAAACACTGTTCTGGGCCGGTTCAAAATAACATGTGAAAATTCAAGATGGCCACATTTATTGCTCTTACTGTTGCTGTGACAACCCTCCATTAAGCACAGACGCTAAGAGGATCAAGTTCAGGGATTATTTTGAAAAGTGAAATTCCTCATTCCTGTCAATCCTCTCCCAGACCAGGACCGGGCTAGTCTGCTGCTGCCTGGCTAAAGAAGACGTGATGCTGATGATATGGCCCTGCTGCCATGGAGACCGGTGTGACTCTGCATCTTAATGGACTTTTCACACAAGCCCCGCCTCTTAATCATTCATTAGGGCCCCAACAGAGAAACAGGCCGTGCCACATCGTCAGAACCTCACTGGTGTGAATCCAGCCTGTGACCGGCTAACGTCCAGGTTTCAGACTGACTCTTCCTGCAGCTCGCTTCAACAAGTTTGTGTCTAAACTCTTCAAGGGTCCCAACTTTAAGGCCCAGGTTCAGAGAACCGCATAGATTTTTGCAAAGAGCAACAGTAAAATAAATAAATGAGACACCTACTCTTACAGAAATCTCAAAGGTTGTCACATGTACTTCTCTCCACCTAGTCCTCTCTGTGTGGAGTCACCGCTCACCTCAGTGTGTCCTGTCACGGCTCCACTGAGGATCACTGTGGCAAATCTTAACATCCATATGGAAAACGTGGCGTTTAGGCTTTCATTCAGGTGCACCCCTCTCCCTCTCCTCAGTCCAACCTTCCTGAACTCCAATCAGTCTAAAAGAAAAAATACATGTTAACATGCAGACAAGCATCTGTTCTTTCTATTCAGACTGTTTTTTTTTCCAGACAAAAATTGCTAGATTTCAGCACCTGGCAATATTCAACTCAACACACCAACACACTGTGCTGCAAAGGTGCCCCCGGTTTTAATACAGCACAGCCCTCCTTAATGAGTTCAGATAACATAAACTAACCCAGTATCAATACTACGACGAGCATAAATCAGCAGTTGATAAAAATGTTGCATATTTTTTGCTCCATTTAAGATCTGCATAGTTTTCATTCTTTTGAGGACAAAAAAACCCTCTCTGATTCTGCATCACAGTTCCCTCTGTCATCTGAAGTATTGAATATCTTTGATGACTGGAGGTATTCTGTCTGCTGAGCTTCCTTTTCGCACATTTGACACCGTTTTCACTGCAAACCAGGCGTTCGGGGGTGCATGACAGCTAGCTTTCCCCTCTCCATGAAAAAAGGCTGGAAGCCGTGTACCTTTCACCACGCAGTCTAATTTCACCTATTTTAGTCGCCTGAGGCTGAGGCTGAGCGCTGAGACGTATCCACGTTTCTTTGAGCTCTGTTTACAGCAGCGCTCGCTCTGACAGTCGCCACCGCTCATCGCTGCGCCCCCGACACTGCCAAACACATGCAGAGCATTATTATGACAACTGTGGCACGAGTATATGTTCAATTCTTATTTCTCCTGTCTTATTTTGATGTTTTGGAAAAGATCATTAAAACATATAACACAACACGGCCTGGTTTGACAAGCATGAAAACAACAACTTAACAGCAGACTGGATTTACAGTGGGGGAAATAGGTAAATAAACCTTGCACCACTGGCCTGTGTTCAATGTACCCACTTTGGTGCTGTACATCTTCTTACATAACCCGAGGCATACTGTACATGGCTGCACACGTGCATTCATCCAGCTGGCTTTCTGTTTGCTACCTCTCTATGTTCCTGAAGCACACCAGACCAGACTGAAGCTTTCATGTTGGATGTTAATCCCACAGTGGCTGCGGAAAAGTTGCATTAAATTAGTTTTGCGCTGCAGCCTCATTTCATCAGCACGAATCTGAAAAACAGATCATATAAACCTCGGTGATAATTAATGAAATTAAGTCCCATCAGATAAAAAGAAAATGATAATTTATCCTACATCAGAATCACATTATGCAACTGCTGTTATGAAAGTGAGGGTCGGGCCTGAGGACGCTTCCTTCCTCCACCTCTGGAGTAACACAAGTGTAAAACCACTGAGCTTAAACCTTGACCTCCATGTCCAGCTCCACTCTGGAAACCTAAATCCAATCAAGTGCGCCTGCAGCGGACCATTTAGGAACAGGTCGCTCTGATACAGCAGAGTCCCTGCACAGCTCAGACAGTGGTGACCATCAGTGAACCCTTAGCTGGCTCCACAGAAGGAATCACCTCAGCACTGTTGGAGACGGGAGGGAGAAAAAACCACGCTGGATTTCACAGCCATGTCAACGAAAAGCAAGCAGGCAGGACAGGGTGTGTGTGGATTTCCGTGTGTGTCATCGGTGCTCTATTTATTCTGTAATTACTTTCAGTGACTATACAAAAAAAGGGAAGTTAACACTTGAGCTGAACCCGTGACCAACACTGCTCACTCAACATCCAAGCACTACGACCACAACTTAACAGGAACTGCTCACATTTGATTTACAAGGCTGTTCATGTCCTTCCACAGAACTACATTCATCAGTTTCCTCCTGAAGTTGGAACAGACATACTCAAAAACTTAATAAAGCTGTGAAGTGGGACAAAAACACGTCCATCTTGTTCAGACTTGCACGGACAGGGTTTAACCTGCCACAGCACGCAAAGACAGAGAGGACACGTCAACCATCCTGGACACGAGCTGAGTGTGAACAATAAGCCCAGTGAAGTGTGGATGAGAACAGGTACTTCTGTTTCCTGCTGTGGTGACTGTACACAAGCGCTGTTGTTATAAAAACAAAAATTCTTCTCACACAACATTAAAGAACGAAACCACATCCAGCGTCATGAAAAGAATATGCACACACGCCCACATACACCTCAAACTGTCCTCAAACATGAAAGTTCATTTACACACACACACACACACACATATGAAAATGTTCTTGATGGAAAATGAACATGACTACTCCATGGCTTTGAGCACAGGGTCCATGAACTGTTAAGCAACCAGATATATGCACAAAGTGATTAAACCATCAACCCTCTGCACTGCATATCCAACTGAAGACACTCTCTCCCCAACATAAAAACTAGTCTTAACTCTGGTCTTCACTCTTAATGCCGGTCCAAATCCTCTAAAAGCCTTTAAAGGCCTCAGAAGCTACAAAGTGTGCTAACTTTCTATCTAACAACACAAACTCCAGCCAGACACTTCAGAGAATGAAAATGTGCCTAATCAGCCCAGTGCAATCTGTTTTAAGATGATCCCAGCAGCGTAGCTGTCAAGCTTTGTTACTGGCAATCACAATGTTTTACTCTGGTTTGACTAGATTTCAGTGGCTTGGCAGTTCTGGCTACAACAACGCTACAAATACCTGTATTCCAGGTTTGACAAATTTTTGAACCAGCTGACCAGCTTTTGAAACAGGGAGGAGCAGAATATATGCACGTCCTTCACAACAACAATGAGAGGCCTCAAATTGTTGGTCAATTGTTGGAGGTGTCAAATCCCAAATCTTCCTTTTATTGCATTTTCAGTCTCTTTGCTATTGCCCTGGGTGTGAGGATTTTTCTTTCCAACAGGCTTAATGCCCTTTTTGTGACCCTCCCTGCTGAAGAACAGCTCTCTGCAGCTCGAATGTGCAGCAGGAATATTTGAGTGCTTTGCAGCTACAAGAGCTCCAAACAGTGGACTGACTGTAGAGCAGCTAATGTGCAGTGCACGCTGGGAAAGAGGCTCTTCAGTGAGGAGGAGAGAGGAGAGAGGAGAGAGGAGAGAGGAGAGGGATTTCCAAAAAGCTGATTCATAAGTCAGTGTGACCTTAAGGACACTCTCCTCCACTGACCCTGACATTGACTAACACAGGAAATCAAATCACCTTGAAGGATCGCTGACATAGAGATACATTCATTTTGTGGTTTAGTGATCAGTAACTAGACTGAACCCACAAATAAGAGAGGACAGGTGTGTGTGTGTGTGTTTGTGTGTTTGTCCTGTGAGAACAGGAGCCCTTTAATCACAGAAAGGCCAAGTGTTTTCACTTCCCCGCATGACATCCATCACCACGGCCCACTTCTCCTCAATCCCTCCTTCCTCGGCCTCTACTGGCTCTACACCCCGAGCCCACCAACACAACCCCTGTCCCCCGCCCTCTCTCTCTCTCTCTCTCTCTCTCACACACACACACCCTCCAACGATTTCTTGCCAGTGAAGCATGCCACCGAAGCAAAGCTCCTTTTCCTTAGGATTTATAATCCCAAAGGCTCCAGGAAAAAAAGACGAGTGAAAGAGCTCTTTATAAAGCCAGGGGCAGTCGGTGGCTCACCTCTAGATGGTCACTACACTCAGCTTTAGCTCCTAAAGTTTAGGATTATAACCACACAGGGGGTGGGGACAATTTGCATACAATTTTACATTTTTTAATAAGCTAAAACATACTGTATAATTTCCCCAACAGATACACTTCTCCACAACACCTACCCCAAACCTTTGCGCAACCTCCTCTAACAGGACAAAGCGGTTCTGTCTAGCTCTCCAGAGATAGCACACAGGATCACATGTGCAGCCTGCATGATGACAAAACAAGCTACACCTCATATAATCAAATCAGCAGGTCATAACTTCATTACATGAGACTTCTCATGTAGCTGACTGAAAATGACTGGACAGTACAGGAGAGTTAGGACAGTGAGTCTCTGTATACATGTTTCCACTTTTTTAAAGATCTGGCTAGTCTTTAAAATGTTTCAAACAAAAAAAACATATGCTTGAGTAAATAACTTCTTGATATCGTTTCCCTGATATTAAGTGTTTGTTTTTGTTTCTATCGTAACGCCTTTCTCCAGATTCAAGGTACAACCCACATACTGTATTTCCAGTACTTCCAGCAGAAGGCAGGGCTTTATTATAACACCCAGGGCTCCGGATTCTTCCTCATTTGTGTGTGTAACAAGGTGCAACACCTAAATTACTGATACTGATTACTGATCACCGATTACTGATTTATGATGACAATGACAGACAAGTCAGATCAACAGTGACTGTTACAGCTGCAGCGGCTGTAATTATGAACCGTTTTGTTATTCTTCACCTTCATCATGATGCCATGTTACTGACACTTTCTCTCATGAGCTAGCTAAACCTGCCCGAGTAATAACAATAGGACAACATGCTCTCTGCGGCGATCACAGTCCCAATCACTAACCGGCTGTGCACCGAAAGAACAGCTCCAGCTAGCCCCGTTAGCTATTCAGCTCTGTTATCCGCTATTTCCATACGGGCAGCCGCCTCGGACACCCAGCTATCACCGTTTCTGGCTACATTAGCTGTGTTTCCAGGAAGGCAGGGTGGGCTCCGGACGGCTAGCTGCCTCCGTCGACCACCACTCATTTTACAACAACACACACACACACACACACACCGCCGCAATGACAAGTCGCCCACTCCCGAGAACACACAGCAAAACACTGCGCCTGTCTCAGCCGCCGTTGTTTCCTCAACATTAGGGCACAAAAGCAAGCTCTCTGTCGGCAGCAGGGACACACTGACACTTACCTGTCTTGTCGGTGCACGTCGGGGGCTCTCGGTGATGTTTAAAGGTGGTAATATGAGTTAAAATCCACGCAATCGGCGACAGGAGATGTCGTTGTGTAGGGGCAGACCGGGCAGATGAGAATCCAGCCACAGCGCACGAGCCCCTGTGTTTGCTCTAAGAACGATATTCAAGGGCGAGGGACCGTCTGCCTGTTCACGACCCGCTAAAAACGAAAAACCCTATCCCTAATCACAGCACTATAGTAGTGATAAAACAACAACAACAAAAAACACTTATACTGTTTTTTTGGACGTACTTGTATTTTACTTGAGTATTTATTTAACCTTTCTTTCTACTATATTTATTTGATAACTTAGAAAACTTAACTTCGCATATTAAGGTACTGTGAACTCATTTTCTGATTTACTGTCACAGATTTATTAACAAAAGTCGAATCTACAGTTAGCTCCACTTTGTTAATACGTCCCAAGGCAATAGTAATCCAGTGTAACAGCACATTATTAATATCTAGTGGGCTTTAATCAGATTGATTTTAATTTATTACTTTAACTGAGTAGTATTTGAGACTGAGATTTTACTCATAATGGCTTTTCTTTTTTTTACAAGGGTTGGTATTTTAATTTATTTATTTATTTTAATTAAATAGAGGTACTGAATGAACCATATAGTAGTAAACTTAAAATAAAGTGAAAGCACCCATCTACAGCTCATCAGTTTATCTGGATAATATGTATAAAAATATTCCTTCACCAACTTAATTTTAGCTTGTTTTAATATCTGACTGCTTCAGAGCTTGTATGGTGAATATAAGTGTGGCTAATAATGTCCAGTACCATTTACCAGGTGAAAGTAATTAATCAGAAAAGACACAGCCGGATGAGCCCTAACTAGATGTTACGGATATAAACAGAGCGATGAAAGCTTAGTATCTGCTGCCATCTGCTGGCTGTCCGATGCTACAGGCCATGAACAGTAATTGGCTCCTCTGTCTTACATAGGAGCTAAGGAAATCCAGTTTAGTTATTGAATTATATAATTTAACAATTAGGTTTTGCATTTGTTTAAATCAAAAAAAGTAAAGTTAAGTAAAATAGTTCTGTGACATGTTTATTGCGGAGGTGAGGGAGGAAAAGAGGCAGAGGAGAAGACGACCTGCTGTGTACTTCAGTATCAATTAGTCAGTATCCATTCCTTCTGCAGTGAAAAACCACAACTCTCAGGCTCAGTCACTGAGAAAATAGATTTATTATTCAAATAAGTGACATATACACAGTGGGTTTATGGTTCTATTAATCAGAAAGAATATGAATGTAGTTCAGCTATAATCATTTACAGACATGTTAAGTTTATATTATCATCATACAGCTCCATGGAGCACCAGAGGTCCTTTGATGACATCAATAATTCAAATTCATTTTATATTCAAATAATTTACTGTACAGACATAGAGCTTAAGGCAGAGGAGAGCTTGATTCCCACTAAGGCACTGATGACTAAAATTACATTCACTACCATTAGTTTGCACTAAATAGGCTGTCAACACAGTAGCTGGGGTAAACTTGGATAATCTGTGCTTGTGTCTTTTTTCATTATAGCTTTATTTATCAGTTTGATAGTGAAGCTTTTATCTGAAATACATTATCAGAATGAGCTGTAAACTGTGATGTGAGACTCTAATAGAAAAGGAAATTAAAGAGTTAAAAGAGGATTTAACCTGCCACTCATTCTCATTGAGAAAAGGAGGGCGGCACCACATCTCCACAAAGTCAACCCTGCCCCAATAAAAAGACAAACAATTTTGGCCAAAACACATTTTTAAGAGTATTTTTCAACCACTAAGAGGAAAATGCTATTACATGAAGTCATGAAGCTGATTAAGTGTTAGACTGTGTTAACCAGGAATAATTTCACTATTAAATGAATTGTCTCTATCCCAAATTGACTGTTAATTAAGCTCCAGCACTTACTGTTGCTAAGTGCAGTTTAAAATGACAAAAAAAATCCCCTTATTTGTAATTTTTAAATCAGATATTCTCCTGAATAAATACAATTATTTTAGGAGAAGTAGCAGCAGCAGTATAATCACCATAACCAAACATTTTTCAGCCCTTCCATGTTGTTTAGAATAAACTCAGAGCCATCAGCCTATATTCTATTATAATAATCTATATTCTTAGCAAAACCTTTAGACATTGATGAATCATTTTTACCACCTGCTCATGTGTAAAGAGTGTGTCATGTGTGTCAGATGCGTGATTTTATGTATTTTCCAAAAGGGGAAAAGGTACAATTATGACTGTGGTTGTGATGCATTCACTTTCCCAGCCTCTTGGCTACATCCTTATAAGCCAGTTCAATTTCAACATCAGCTGCGCAAGTGTTGGTGAACTCATCTCGGCTGTAGGCGTTGCCAAGGTAACGCCACACTCCTCCGAACTCAGACGGGATGTCGTAGTTTCGGTATTTCTTTGCAACCACCTGACAAAAACAAGTGAGGCTGTCAGAAAACAAAACTGATGAGGTCAATGGGTTCAAACCAAAGTAATCCAGTATGTAGCAGGTTACCTTGACGACGTGAAGTTTGGGCAGAAGGTTGCAATCAGCCAATGTCAGTTCGTCTCCATCCAGATATTTGCGATTAGAGTCATCCTTGCCGCGGTGTCCCATGTCAAGCTCATCAGGCAGCTGCTCCATCAGATACTTATCCAGCTTTGCTAAGGCCTTGTTCAGAGCCTTCTCTAAGTCTGCAGCAGACAAAACACATTTCCAGATCAAAAGGTCATAAAGGTCAACAGGGTTTCCTAGACTGCATATATATGCAATAGCTTTGGATACAGCAGGCTGAGCCTATACCTCGATGTTTATCTGGTCTTGTGTTCTTGACATAAGCTGAGAACTTGGCAAATATGTCATTTCCTGCTATGTTGGATTCACGGTTCTTTGCTGCGAGTTTGGGATACCTGAGCAACAAGAATATGGTGTGAGTTAGCATGCTGCTCACTTCCTATTTCTGTGTCTGTGCTTTTGTGTGCAGGACCTACTTTGGTGGAGCCAGCATCGCCTCCAGGTACTCCTCTATTTTGTTAACGTCAGTGAGGACCTCTCCCTGAAAGGTGAGGAACGGCGGGTGTGTTCCTGGGGCCAGGTTGTGAAGGTCAGCCGGTTTCCTAATCAGAATGGAAACAGTTTACAACCTCAGCCCAACATAATTCAATACACACCTTAAAGCTGCCCTTAAGACAGGCCTATCTGCTAGCCAAAACACAACTGTTATGTATGGTAGCATTTTACTTCGACATTTTACTTCTGTTTAAAGCACACTTTGTAATGCTACTGTACTTGAATGAACACTTACTTACTTACTTAGAAATGACACTTTCCATTCTCTAGTCTTTCAGTGTTTAACTTGTGTTTATTGACTTGATTACCTCTTGAGGTCAACAGTGGTGACATTAAAGACGACTCCTTTCAGCCAGAGGATCATGAAGAGGCGCTGGGAGAATGGACAATTTCCAATGCTCTCTCCATCACTACCAGCCTGTGAACACACACACATGGTGAGATACACACACAAGGCTGGTGTTTAAAGATGAACACTGCAGTGTCCATTGCTGTAGATGTGCATATTTCACAAATACACTGATGTCCCTCTCCAGGCAGGACTCAGTACAGGAGCCTGCTGGGTGGAGCCTGCTGGGTGGAGCCTGGTTCACCTGGTCTGGCTGCAGTATGCACAGCTGACAGCAAACGGCAATCACCAATAGGCCCGCCTCTCGGTCTCACTCCTGGCTTCCACCATCTTTGATTTTGTTTGTCTTTTAGGTTGGTTTTCTCTTTAGTTGTGTAAAATAAACTCATTTTCAGTCACAAACTCATGTGGGGTCTTCCATCTTTGTTCAGCATTGAGCTGGGTTTAACAGCAAGGGACAGACATTTGACAAACATTCATTTCTCACTGTCTCTGTGTATGCACATTTGTAATTGGCATATAATCAAATACAGCAGAACTCAAAGTGAGTGTGAGTATGCGTGCCTGACTGTGTATTTATGCAAAGCTGCAACAGGACACTGTAATAAGACACTGGGTCCAACATGAATAATCCACACTCCTTCCATTAGCCGCTTCACTGCTTATCTGAACTTCCCGCTCCTACACGCTGTAGTTGTGTATCAGCTACAGAAATCATAGACAAAAATAATGTGGGCTCACATCTGAGATAACTAAAGGTACAGTTTGACAAGTTGGAAACTGCTAACAGCTGGTTAGTTTTGCATAACAAGCAGTCCTTTTAGTTGTGTTACTATGCAGAGGGTTTTTGTTTTGTTTTGTTTTTTTGCACAGATAAAAGATGTTTCATCATGTGTCCAGTGCTGGTGCAGTGCTATAAGCCATGCAAACTGTCTGCTGCTCAAAACAGGGTGGTAACAGTCCTCTCATGTGTTAAGTAAATTGATCACAAAAACAAACCCATGCATTGATACACACACTAACATATTGTGTCATAACTTCAGACGATTCAAAGCTGCTGCTCTCAATCCTGAAAGGACCCCAGTAATAATTCAGTGGGAGAGAGAAAGAGAGAGATTGTCCCTGCACGTGGGTGTCAGGTTAACACACGGAAAATCAGCATGCAGCAACAACAACATTGCATGCACACGCTTAAAGGAGCCACCCCAACATAACACACAGGGCTGATATTCTACATGTGAAACAGCACATATATGTGGCTTAAGTTTTATTACACACAAGGATTACAGGCAAAGTAGAGGGTACCGTTGTAAAGCGGTTTCAATTTAGAAGTGAGAAAGTCATATAGTGTCAAATTGTGATGTACACACACTGAAACACACACACTAAAATCCCCACCTTGACAAAAAGCTCAATATCAGGGTCCTTGTCCTCCTCAGCTGCAGTATCCGTCATGGTTGAGAAAGACACGCTTTGCTTGTGTTTTTTTGTTTGTGTAAATGTATAAATGTATCTACCTGTGTGTCTGTTTGAATGTGTGTGTGTGTGTGTGTGTGTGTGTGTTTGTTTGTGACAGAGAGGTAGTGTGTGAGAGGGGTTCAATTTGTACCCATGGCCTCAGCTGTGGGGCGGGACAGTGTCGGGCAAAAATAACCCCCCTGGGTGGGGAGGGGAGGGGGTGGTCAACGCAAGCACGAACAGAGTGAGAAGAAAATGGGCAGACTATGTCACCTAGGAGTGTCCCTGTGCCTCTCACTTCTTACAGCTGTGATTGACAACACAAGTAGGTGACTCTGAATCATCAGGAGTCATTGTGTGCAGCAAACAATACTTTGCCCACAGAAAAAGTTGCCAACAAAATGCTATATAAGAAATGAAACTTTATAACTGTAACCCATTCATGAAGAATTACATTGTCACCAAAATTACTTTTACTTTGAATTTTATTGATCATATAATGAAGAACTGAACAAATATTGAATGAAGTAAACATTCACCATGCACTCACACACTACCATTTTTACTCATAACAAACCTGAAGTCAATTTTCAAACCTTTGTGGACTTGACAGCTCAAGGAAAATGCAAATAATACATATATATATTTTTTTGTATTTTTTATTATTATTTTTTTATTGATTGAAAATTTGTAGAAAAAACCAGAGCACACTGGTTACAGAGGATGCTCCAGTTTTTTCCTGGATGTCAGTCAATGCAGCAGATCAGTTTATGATCGCACTTCTCAGGGAGCCTTTACGGCTTATTTTATTGATTGAAAATTGGTAGGAAAAACCGGAGAACCCGGAGAAAACCTTAAATAAGATGGTTAATTGTAGATGGTTACAGAGGATGTTCCAGTTTATACCTGGATGTCAGTCACTGCAGCAGATCAATTTCTGATCAGAGTTCTCAGGGAGCCTTTACGGCTGAGCTTAGACACTGGTCATGATCTTATGTTCTTATAGATGTGTTTAAAGTGTTTTTTTTTTTTTTCAATTGAAA
>OMNW01018348.1:0-24963 GCA_900303245.1 Selene dorsalis
TCAATGTTCTGCAGCTCTACAATGATATAAAATTTTATCCATTTGAAATAGTTAGAAAATAGAAAATCAATACGTGGTGTTCAATATTGATGTTGTGGCAAGCCACCACAAATAAATCAATGTATGGGACATATTGAACAATTAAAGAGAGAGGCTGGCATGTGTGAACATCTCTCATCTGTGCTGTGCAACAGCCTATTTATGAAAGTTAAGATGAACAAAGCAGGCATATAACAATATACTAAAAAAAAAACATTTTCATTTGTGCACAAACTATTCTGAAAAACTTTCAAGGCCTTGTTTTTACAAACACTTAGGGATATCAAGAATCCATAAGACTTGAGGTGTTGTACCGTATTAGCCAAATAATTCATACGAGGCTGCAATAAAACCAAGAATCAGGTCCTATGCTTGTCCCAGGCTGCTCTCTGACCAAGTGAATTTGTTTTTTCTCTGCCAACTCCACAAAGCCATCAGCTGAACATTGGGGAAAAGGGGTTTTCTGGGATGAGCCATGTGGTGTCTGGGACAGTGGCTGAGTCACCAGACTGGAGGGAGCACAACTGCTGAAAGAGGCAAAAAGTGAAAGTGTTCCCCCCTTAACCTCGGTCCACGATCTTAAATCAGTCCATCAGTGAACTTGTGTCAGACCACAATTGAGAAGAGCTCCTGTAAATATCTAATCTATTACATCATGACTGTGAGGGATCCTCTCTTTTAATAACTCTCAGCACAATTCAGAGGTGCAATATCAGAGAAGACAGGGTCATCTGATGAGGATAATGCAAATGAAAACGTGTGGAAATGACCTGAGACAGGGTCTTCAATTCAGAGGGCTCTATATATATCATATATGCGAATTTGAGTGCTGAAGCCTTAATGCAGAGTTAATTGCACTTCTGTGAGGGCATCATCTTGGGAGGTGAGTAGGTTTAGTGTGAACAGATGAAGTGTTAATATGCTTGAAAATAATGATTCTGACTAGATTAAAGATTGTGCTGCATCAACAACTCTTCTGCATTTCACATTTGATCAGCCCCTGTTCATCACTTCAAAACTTCATCGTCTATGTGGAAAATTATTTGTTTAACAAGTTTGAAAATATCATTTGAACTCACCAACGATCTCTATGGATTCTTTGTTGTAGAGTTTTTTGTTCCAGTAGAGCATCCGCAGCAAAGGAAATGAGCTGAAAAGGACGAGACATATCCCAAGAAACATGTAGCCAGTGAAACTGGCAAAATCAATCCCCTGTGAAAGACAAAAAAATATTCTGTTAGACAAGACTTATTAAACAGTCTTAAAAATACAGAGAAATAAACATTTTGAATATACCAATGTATTCATAATTTGTTAATGATTTGTGTTATTTTTATGGGCTAATATACAAAGACTTCTGCAAAAAAGTGAACTGTTCTTTGTGTGAGAAGAAAATCCAATGATGAAAAGAGGTACATTTAACCCCTGGTCTGTATGTCAACATGACTCTAATGCAGTAATTCAGCTAATTACAGTTCTGTATATCAGGCAAAAAACAGAGATGTAGAATTAAGTGGGATTACAATCAATACAGCTTCGTCCTTGTGCTTGTGAAAGTACCGTAAAAAGAGCAAATAATTTGGTTGTTGTACAAAAGAGCAGAGATAATTGCATCTTCATGGTTTGCTCGTATTCACCAAGTTTTTATATGTCTCTCCTGACGATGAGTAACAAATAGCAGCCTTGAGGTTGAGAGAAAATCCTTTATAAAGAGCACAATTGTCATCCATGGTCGGAAATGTGGTCCAGTGCAACATCATGTACAGAACAAACAGCATTTTCAAATGATTAATCCTACAATCTAAAACCATCACTGTGAGTGACTCATACTGTCTGTTTTCCCTTTACTTGCACAGTTTGAAGAATTAAACTACTGAGTGATAAAACTGGATAATAGTGACCTCTGCAGGATTTGCAATTCAGATTTGCAAAATAAAAAAGTCTCAGATAAAGGCAGAGGAGGGGAGGTCCAGTGAAGCATCCTGCAGGATTAGCCAGGGTATAACAGAGATAAAGATATTGTCACACATAACCTGAAACATTTGAAATATCACATATTAGTATCCAGTCAGTATAAAAAGATTAGCACGATGGGAGGTCTGCAACATCTTAAACATGTTCATCTATTATGCAGCAGCTTTAAAGCAAGGCACGATCTAATTTTGTCACACAGTACAACTCTGACTCCTCTTTTATTCACGCCCACACAGAGTCCTGCTCTCTCAGGCTCCTGTGACCCTGGGGCAACTTTTGTGGGCTGAGAGCAGCTGCTCATGCAAACCTGCTGTAAATGAAAATCCTCGTAATTCCAGTGTAAGCCTCATGTCTAGCTTAAAACTAGAGAGCCAAAAAGACTGTGTCTCAGTCCAACATATCTCTGGAACAGTAGGAGGGCACAAGAGAGCAAATCAAAGAGCTAAAGAGTCCAAGACTGTGTGTCTGCTGCTGTAATGTATCTCTGTTTGCAGCTGTAAGCTGTGCCCCTGTAGTGTCTGTATTTCAGAGCCAATGTCAGAGACTCCTCTGTCTGATTGGAGGAGATCCACTTGGCAGAGAGAGCCACCAGAGTCCCTCAGTGAAAAGATAACAAAGGCTGGCATCCGCCATGCTACCTTGCTCTGTGACAACTCAAAGACAAGGACACCCTGAGTGGCAGAATCACCTAACCACAACAAATCAGAAAACAAATCTCTAAACACATACTTCACAATTGGGCCACTCTTTCTATCTCTGGATTTCTCCTGAAAATCCGCTCGTCACAAACAAGCAGGCATGCAAACAAACAGACGAGCAAACCACGCATGTACATACAAGCCGCCCTTATCAGAGGGCAGACATGACTGAATCGGTGCTCCTCTGCATCCCTGCAGTACAGTCACCAGGGAAACAGAGCCAAGACAAACTGGACACTGGGCTGTAAGAGCCTGGTGTGGTAGAGCTACTGTACACTGGAGGAGACCACATACCGCTGCACTCACAAAGGCTAAAATGTCACACAGTGAGCAGATGCCACATCATGGAGCTGGGAAAATGTCATGGCGTCTAGCAATGTAACATTACACTCCTCTGAGTATAAGAAGAGTGAAGGTTATGAGATGAGCCTACAAGTCAGTGCCCTTTTCAGACAGCAACAGGCTGCTCCGAGTAATGCATTACATTTTCCTTATGCTGATTGCTGACATCTTTTTTTTCTTCTAAAATCTGTACATAGGTTTCCTGAATATCATGAGAATAATACAGTATAATCATTTCCATTCCAGTCCCAATGTCAGTCGGATAGACGACCATCATAAAATGCACAGTAATTATAAGGAAATGTTGTGGTTGTGGTTTCATGACTCCACCAACCAGCCCAGCTGCAGGACATAAGAGTCACTTTTTTTTTAAATTACAGCGTTGAATTGTTTGTTTTTGATGTCACAGACCATTTGGACATAAAATGTTATCACTTGTTTCTAGTCTTATAGACATTTGTGTCAAATAATGTCCTGATCAGTGCATGAATTTGTCAGTTATAGCTAAATGGGTTTGTGCCAGAAGTACTGAAATTCCCTCAGGGCATTTCCATTATTCTGCATTCATCTCAACAGTGAGGTACCGTGACCATGAACTTTGACCTTTGTCCAAAATCGAATCAATTCTGCCCTGAATGCAGATAAATGTTTGTGACAAACAGAAGGAATGAAGATGAATGCAGATAAATGTTTGTGACAAACAGAAGGGTAGACAACCCGAAAACAATCCACCTCTGACTCTGGCTATCACTGATACAGAGGCCTCATGAATTAACTTTGTATGTGTGGAACATTGTTATACAACCCTCAGCCTGGTGGCAAAGACAAATATTGTCACAAAGGTCTGGAAGTGTGATGCACATCATCCACCACAGGTAGAGAGCTGCAGGCTCAGTTACCACGTTTCACACATTATTGCGTCAGGAGTGATACTGTCTCCTTCGCAAGTTCAGGCTAAACCCTAAGACCGGGGCTCCTGTTTTCTGGCTGGTGCGTACAGTGTCGCAGCGAGGGGAAGCACAGGAAAGGTGTGACTTCATGCAGATATCAGACATGATTAAATGATGTGATACGATTTAAAGACCAAGCTTGTGAACATTTGCAGCGAAAACTGTTAAAGCAACTCTACATAGACCTGGGTAAGTACATTATAGTTTCTTTTCCCACTGTTCAGAAATTTAAAATTCCTGTGATTTATGACGACAGCAGCAAAGATATGAATTTGTGTCACCCCATCTCCATCCATCACCTGCACATCAATATTAAGGGGTCAGGACTCACAATTGTATGAAGAGAGATAACTGTACAACCCAGCAAGGTAAAGGTAAACAGGTCATGAGTGTTAGAGCATATGTGAACATAGAAGCTAAACAACTGTCTGCAACAGCACATCATCCCCTCCTTGATCCCCTGGGAAACAGTATGAGAATCACTGCCTGTATATCTAATGTACCAATATCGCTCAGTGTTAATAAGCTCCTGGTAAAGGCAAATAAATAGAATTCCTTTTTTACAAGATTTACAATATTATTACACAGTATATTTAAGGTAATCCTTTTGTGAACAGAAAATAAATCACCCCAAACAAAGAGAAAATATCAAAAGAAGAACAAGTGCATGCAATACTGAACACACAAAGTCACTGTCACCTAAAAACCTCCAAGCTCAAGCCTCACATCTTCACCTTAACAGAAGGACAAGAAATTCTACAAAATGAGTTTATGAAGCCTTCAGAAATATCTGTGCAAACTAAAATGAAAAACTGCCAGAAGCATGAGGTGTCCTTGTAACGACAAGTCATGACCAAACAGATGAATCTGAAAAAAGTGAATGTGGCAGCCATCTGTGGTTTCATCAGGGACACAGGGATCTCAGCTCATACAGACACCTTGTTGCTACACACCCAGAGAGAGGGAGCTGTCACTTTTTTCAACAAGCTGTGATAGACTAAAACGAGGTCGAGATATCAGATATCGCCACCTTGTCACATTTTAATCGCTGGAGCGATAAAGGTGGATTCAATTCAGTTTGACCACTAGGGGGCGAAAAGACTAAAACAACTCAGCCAGAGTCAAAAGGTCATTCTCTAACAGATTGCCAACCTTTAAGAATCAGCAGGGTGTGTGTTGTTTAAATTGTTCGTACCTGCTCAAGTTGTGAGGCTCAGTGATACTTTAATCCACTAGACTCATTTCATATAAATCTTTGTGACTGAAATGTTGGCAAACAACTACCACAACCAGCATGACCATAACGTCGTGGAGCCTGCCTTCCTCTTTGTTGCCACCTGTCAAATGTAAAATAAGACAAACAAGCCAAAACTATGAGCTGAGTGCAACTGAAAGCTGCATGAAGCTGCAGAGCTGTGTGTTAAATCTGAGAGGAACTGGCAACACCAGAGTGCCTGTCAAATCACAGGGAGTCATTTGATGTAATGTTAATATCAAAATATTGTTCAGTGGAGGTGTAAAGTGGCACTGCAGATGCTATTTGTGGCAGCAGAGTTTGGGATGATAACTGCCAGCACTGCAACGGCTCTGCATCTAGTCCCAGTATAAAATATACAGGGTCACAGCTAGAGAGGATAGTGGAGTCTTGGCAGTTTAGCGATATACTGAAGTGATGTAGTGTTTGATTACTTTTTCTGGCAGAGAATCCCTCACTTCCCGGAGAACAAGGGTAAAGTTAATCAATACAAACACAATAACTCATGAGGAAAAGTCTTGATGATTTATATTTTGACCCGGACAGTGGCCTTTGTGACTGTTTCTGAATTGATAACACAAAAAAAGATAAACAAAGCACTAAAGGTGAAAAGGTAAAAGTGACTCACACTTGTGAGATCTTAAGTCTGAATCAGTTTCAGGTGATATCTTCCTGATTTTATCATTCTTCTGTGCATCACTTTTCCTTCATTATTATTATTATTATTATCATTATTATTATTATTCTCTGTTACACACAGGTCAGGAGGAGCATAACGTTTGCCCAACTAAGCATCTGGTTCATGTGTCAGATTACACCTATGATCTGTTATAGTATATTACTGGATGTTTAGGCAGAGAGCTGTGAAAGTGCCTACTTCTTTGCGCAGGTCCTGATTTGATACTATAATCACATTGGGTGGATCTCCGACAGCTGTGGCAGCCCCGCCGATGTTGGTGAAGATTACTTCTGCAATCAGGACATGTCTGGGGTCTAGATTAAGCACCTCACACAACCTGCAAAATCAGATAGACAGAAAAGCCCTTTAGCCCCGATTAGATTGCAACGGGTGGGAGAAATAAATGTAGGAATGAAAAAAAGAGGATGTTAAAAGACAAAAAGCAATGGTCCTTTAAAGGAGAAGTTCCATTTTTTGCAACCTGGATGTTATTTCTTGCTTAAAATACGTTCATTTACTCACCCATACAACTTTGGTGTAACTTGGAGTCCTCTGGATGATATTTAGATCCATCGCGATCTGTGTATATCCATATAATGGGAGTGATGGGGCATTGGCGATGCATCCTCTAAATAAGACATTATCTGCTGCGAAACTCGTTCATTTCACCAATATTTTGTTTTGAATCACCAGTGCTATTCCCCTGTGAGTTCAGAGCGGTTTGGAGTTGCCTTGTTATTGTCATCCAGGGTTTTTACCAACGTTGTACTTCAATGATATCACTGCCATGTGCCACCGCAGTACGGCTCATTCACTCCATGCTCTGCCTGTGGAAGCTGAACTTTGCCCAACTAGTTATTTTGTTTGGACAATTTGGAAATACAAAAAAAACGAACCATGTTATTAGCAGTAGGCAAGTTCCATGTAGCCGACCGTTGCAGAGCATGGAGTGAATGAGCCGTGCTGCGGTGGCACACAGCAGTCACGTCATCAAAGTAGTTAGGTTAGTAAAAACCCCTGTAAAAAACCCTGGATGACAATAACAAGGCAACTCCAAACCACTCCGAAATCACAGGGGAATAGTACTGGTGAGTCATAACAAAATATTGGTGAAATGAACCAGTTTCACAACAAATAATGTCTTATTTAGAGGCTGCATTGTCAATGCCCCAACAACTCCCATTATATGGATATACATGGATCTTGAATGGATTTAATTATCGTCTTAAGGACTCTAAGTTACACCAAAACTGTATGGGTGAGTAAATGAACGTATGTTATCCTCGAAATAAGGTCCAGGTTGCAAAAAACAGAACTCATAACCAATTCTACACAGTTACTGGATGTCTAGTTGCCGATGAGTAAACTACATACATAACTGTGAACAGGTGTCTGTCTTTACAGTGTGCTTTGCCTCTCACTCACTGTGAGCCTTGATAAACACGACCAGATAATGAATGGGAGTTCTAAATAAAAACTACCTAATGGTGACTGGGGTGAAGAGCATCATAGTGGTCACATTGTCCAGAAAAGCAGAAAGAATGGCAGCAATGAGGCAGAGGATGATGATCATAGGCCACACTCGTCCTCTGGATAATTGGTAAGCCTGCAGAGAGACACACAGATAATATGGTGATGAACCAGTGTTAATGGAAATGAACACCTCATTAAGTGGACATCTTGATGTTCTCCCAGTCCAAGAAAGCAAGTGAGTCAAAGCAGGGACTGAGTGAGCAGTGAGGATGAGCCTCTAGCTTTCAGCACACCAAGAATGACATAATGAAAGCAGAAATGAGTACCTGAGTGCAGGACTTATATCATGAGTAGTAGTACTACATGAGGGAGGGAATTTGAATTCCCAAAATAGCCATATGTGATATACCAGTCTTAACCTCATGAGAGTGGCTAAGAAAGGTATTTTAATTTGAAGTGCGTGCCCTTGTCCAGCTCGCACTTAAAATTCATGAGCCTGCATGATCTCCCTGTTCTCCCTCCCGAGTGCCTCTGTACCTGAAGGGCAAAGACAATTCAGGATTAAACCTGATCATCCCGGAGCTGGGCTTCTGATGGCAGGAAGCCTTGACCTTGTTCAGAGATGATGAAGCTTTTATCTGCTACTGAAGAGTGAGAGTGAGAAGATTTGGAGAATGTTCAGTTCTTTATCATTAGTAGATTCACTACTGTAAATCCAGCTCCACCAAATTAGCTTACAGGCATGAGCTCACACAATTATGTCCATGGGTTTGTGCTGAATGAAGTTACACTAAAAAATGAAAAAAAAAATGTTATAATTATAAATAATTTGTTCTTTTATAATGACAAAAGAACAAATTTCAATAGACATTACTGACATAGTTTCCTTCTGTGTCTTCCAGCAAAACACCGCCATTTTTATGTGTATGACAGTGCTGTATAGTTGGATCAAGACGTAAAGAAAGGAACCAACACAAATTTCAGAAAAAGAATGAATCAGTTGCAAATGACACAACTTCAAAATACCAGTACGCAGACATTTACATCGACTTCTCTCTCAATACCCAACAGGAACTGCAGGAGGTAATATTTACAGTCACTAACATCATGGTTAAATCATCATTATCATAATACAGCCAACTCACCTTCACAGCACAATAATCAAAGAAGCCAGTCTCTGAAAAAATGGCCACTAACACCATCTGTAACGAACAGGAGAGAGAAGTACATCTTTCATTATGTAACAAGATTACATGTCACCCTATAGTCAGCAGGTGCTCAGGTAAAAAAGGTGGTGGTCAGGAAGAGCGATATTTCCAATGTTATAATTATTGTCACATCGTTAATTATTGTTACTGTGTAGCAGTAAGTGAGTGCAGGTGCAACAACCTGAAACCTAAAAACTGATTATTATATTCAATAATTACCAGAGACAATGAGCCGTTGCAAATGAAATATGGAGCATGAATTTTTTAAAAAATGTGTAAATCTGTAATATCTTACATGTATAAACATGACATGCATAGTAATGACTTGCCTTTAATTTGTAATAGTTTTATTATATTTTTATTACAGTGTTGCTGTTTTTGCTATATTTGGCGCAATTCGATGAAAATCTCAGTGGCAGCTGTTGACAGGGGAGATTTTCCAAATAAAGCTACAGTACCATCTGTGGTCATGCAACCACAATAAATGTATATAGCCTACTGATCAAGCAGAATTGTCCATTGTGTGAATAATAACAGTTGAATCTTTTGTTTAATATTTTGATAATATGTAGTTATGGATCTGATCTGCTGTAAAGCTAAACTAATTCAAATTCAGGTTTGGTTTCAGCCTTTATACAAGGTTGTCAAAAATGTAAAGTGGACAGGAGCTGGACAGCTTGTTACTATGGAGACAGTTTTTATGTTGTCAATTTCCCATGCCCCTGTAGAAACTACACTGTCAGCAGGTAGGAAGAGTAGAAAAAAAAAACTTCCAGAAATATTAAATAAATCTTGCAAACTACACTGTCCCCAAAGAGGACTGTTGAGTGAATGAATATACAAACAACATCTCTGACTTATGAGCCTCACCATGCCAAACAGAAGTGCCAGTGTCTCATAATCGATCCACTCTACCACAGTAACCAGACTTGGCCGCTGCAGGGGGAAACAAAGGAAGAAATTAACATCTAACACAATTTGACAGTGATTTAGAGGAGAAAAGGCAAGAGTCAATAAAATAGTGTCACATGCATAAAACATCAGGTAAGTTCAGGCAAAAAAATAAATAATAGTATATATATATATATATATAATAAGTTTTATTAATACATTTGTTGTGAATGTATTTGGTCGTTGCTATAACTCCTCTCTGGCCCAGATCCTTGTTCTTTTCCCACGGATGACATTTTGACTTGCATTTGCAGGAAAAGCACAGGTGCAACCAATAACACAAACGATGGCTCCGCTCCACTGAAGTGTCCCACTTGAGCCACATTAGGCCCAGTGCCCTCAGACTGGGAAAATTAGTGTTATTAATTACACCTGGTGTAGAACTCTAAAAAACCTGTTGTTGCATTATTTTACTGACTTTTGAACCAAGCATTATGCAGATGTAATTAACACTTGAGTAGATTAAATGCTGTTTAAGAAGCACTCTCAGTTTCCTTACAGACATCCATTTTCTTAAAACTTGGCTGTGATTGATTGCAGGGAACAGGGAAATGATATCATTGAATAGTTAAAGACATTTATTAAGAGAAAGTAAGACATTTACTTATTTTCATCTACTGTTAATGTTAATAGGCTACTGGGCTGTTAGACTGACTACCAGTTAGCTGGATTAGCAGGCTTTAAGTTGTTTATTATGGTTGATAAATGTATTATGTAGATTCTCTATCTATTGTCTCTATTTATACAAATTGGGAGAAAAGGAGAGACTTACGTCACCAACGACAGCCAGAGCAGCTAAGGCTGCTAGAGATCCCAACATGGCCGCCAGAGTGCGGTGCACAATCTGAAAATTCAAATAAATTAGAGGAAGAACAAAATGTGATGCTTCTGATTTAAAGAGCTTTTTAAATGTTATAATTTAGATTCAGGTAGAAATAATATCACTGTCTCTAACTCACATACAAATACATTTCAAACATGTTTATTTTTACAAGCTGTTGTTACAGTGAGTCCAATGACTTCATTACTTTGGTTAAGTCACTTTATTTAAATAACCTAATAATTACTGCTGCAAATCTATGCCTTTTTTACCTGTTCATTATTGTACATGGTTGTGTTTTTATTTGTCAGTTTCATTTGAATCAACTATCAATAAGTACACAGCTTCGAGGAGATGTTACAGCCAAATAAATAATGTTCTTCAGAGTCACTCTCCTCCACCAGGCTCCATCTCTACTCTCATGTATGACACATCCCATTATTAAAAATTGAGGCCTATGATAAGCATGAATGGGTTGTCAGAGAGCGGACCTGCTCCTCTGACATTTATGCCTTCACAATAAATTGAAGTAAAGCATGTCACTTTATGTATATTGGCAAATAATGAGTCTAATGAAAAAGGTATGTGCATCTTTACCTGAACTTTACCCAGAGTATCGAAATGATCAAAACAAATTATAAAACTAATTCCATGTCATTTGCATCATTAAGTAGTTTTACGAAAAGGCTAATTCTGCATGATACATCAGTCAGTAATACATAATAACCTTTAATATTAACCTGAACAACCCAACACTAAAGTGAATCTCCTCACCCAAGATAAGTAATAGTCCACACTGGTCTGCACACTTTATATAATAAACCTGATGTGTCGGAGAGACCAGAGGCATTGTGGTTTTGTTTTTTGTTTTGTTTTTTACCACAGCCTTTTTCAAGAATGACAAAATATTTTACCTTAGACCTCTCTGACAACATTTCACTGAAGTACCCATTAGAATAAGAAAATTGTTGCCCAATTACTAGCACACTGACAGATTCCTGTCTAAAATAAAATAATAATAATTTAAAAAACATCACAACATTTTAGAGAAAGAGTAGGTGCTCACTCATTAGAAGTTTTGTGGCAGGCTCTTACCCTGAAGTCTAATTGTGCACAATAAATGTCATATGAAGAGAAGTGAGACATTGACAGGAGGAGAAGAGGAAGAGGTCAGGTGACATGCTGCTGTCTGAATAACCATATGGTCTGTATGGTCTCCTGCTGTCATGTCAATCCCTTACTTTCAATTACAGCCTAAGCAAAGAGACCCGTCAGATGGCAGCGGAGATGTCATCTCTCACTGTTTGACTTTGACATCATAGTGTTGACCCCAGCCAACACAGTTAATGGAGCTTAATTTGCCTAATCAAAACCAAACACTGACTGGAATAAATGAAAATTACAGATGTGTAGTGTCTGCTGTGCTAGAGTGGGAGAAGCTGAAACAACAACTACTCACCAGTCCACCTTTACCAGCTTATTGTAGTTGCTCTCACAAACTATTTTGTCATGACTTTGTCAGAGGAAACATTTTTGCAGCAGAGGTAAGGATTAAATTAAACTACAAGTTGAAGTTTTCGAGTGACAGCACTGTAATCATGCAACAGCTAGCTTTTTTTTATTTTTGGCAATTGTATTTAGGCTTAAAATGTTTTAGAAGTTTAGCCACATTTCTCACATTTATTTTGGCCTGTTGTAGTCACGTGTGTAATTAATAACATACATAAACAATGGCTCATTGATTCAAGTGTACCATGACAGTGTGTCAGTGAGTCAGGATGCTCATAACCTGGACTTCTGACTTCTGAATTCAGTCGTGTTGCACATTTCCCTCTGTGCAGAAGAAATTGAATACAAATGTTCATCGTCCACAGCAAAGCTCGAGCATCACGGACCATTACCTCAAAGATGATGAGAATATAGACCCCAGCCAGGATCATTCCGGCAATGGCCACCTGTGTCTCCACACTGACAAAGAGTGACTGGTGAGTCATGGACAGCGGCACCACTTCATTATTCTGCAGGAAGGCCTGAATTGTGATGATGATGGAGTCACTGTGCAGGGAAGAAAAAACAGCAGGAAGGAAAACAGATGTGGATGGATACGCAAATCCTTTAAAAGAAAATATCTGAAGTCTATCATGTTGTGGACATAGAAAAAAACTAATAAACACTACAATCAACAATAATGGAGCAAGATAAGACAGTAAGCACCAAAATTCACCTGCTGCAAAACATTCAATTTGAAGATTTATGGCACCTTTGCCCTTTTAGTTCATTTTATTTGGTGTGAAAACTGTCAATCAATTTGTCCAATATTTGTAAAGCCAATGACTTTCCCACCAGCGGTAAATGTTAAAATCATATAAAATCAATAAACTAAGTTAGTATTTATCTGAAAAAAAACTGTGAACCAAGTGGATTTAAGTTTGAAGTGAAAAAAAAAATAAAAGGCCTGAGTCTGACTACCAGCAAAATTAAGAATTAAATCATCTTCACCTTCTCCAAGTCCCTCATCCTTCCTAATGATTTCATATAGTTCCTAAACCAATTATTCAAAGAAGCTGCCTGAATGAATATGTAATAGAGTGTTCTGAGTACCTGCTGACCATCTCAAAAGTTTTTGTCACCAGTATCTGGTCACTTCGTTCACCATGGAGAGGAATGGTCCAATTATGAATCACCTGTTTACAAACAGCACAATAAATGAGTTAGTCTTTTACTGACCAACACTTCACACGTGATTCTGCAGTGAAGCAGAACATATCAAATTGATGCTCTCACCTGCTGAGTCCTCCTCCTCCATTGTCCCAGCTGTTCAGTCTGCTCCACCTGGATCAGGATGTACTCCTGGGTGTTGAAGTCGATCATCCCTCCTGTGAAAGGTCCTGCCACCTGGAGCTTCAGCAAGGCATTGTCTCTAAAGTCTGTCAGGTTCATTGCTGAGGGACACGGGTGGTCAAGAGAAAATGTATATATGTTGACAGCTGTGTAGGAAAATCCTTCTGAACAAGAGTCTTGATTTTCCTCTGCCTTTCTATCTCAGTATGCTCTCATAGTGCTTGTTGGTCATGTTGGTCCTTACTGTGTTGAGTTAACACCTGTTGCTCATCCTGCAGCACACTTTTTGTGTCTAATTTCATGACATAACCTGAAATACAAATGAACACCAAGAATAATGCAACAAGGATACAGAAACTGTCTGTGGACGAGACAGCCAACATCCTCCAAGGGTTGTCTCGATCTGGATACATGCTGAAGAACAGCTGAAACCAGAACACATAGAGCATATTATACATTCAACAGATGAGTCTGTCACTCCAACCAGTGATAAAAAAAACAGATTAAAAATATACAGCAAATATGTTTACTACACTGTATGTAGCTGTCAGCAGCGCTACAATATGGTAGGTCCATCTACTTACACTGCACAGAACAACAATAGTGAAGATGGTGGCAATTTTGGAGACTTTGAGGCAGCATCTGAAAAACAAAATAAGTAGAACATAAATAGATCAGTGTTAAGTGTGATAGTACGCTGGATACAGGTTGATCTACATTTGAAGTTGGACTGCATCGTCACTCTATGTCGTGAAATGAGTTTCCTTTGCATTTTCTCCAGTCTTAAAAAAAAACAAAAAAAACTTTAATACTGTATAATTTTACCTCTTGTAAGCCTCTCAAACGTATTCAAACAAAAACTTCAGAAAGGAAAAATCACTCTTGAACCATACATTCACAGAACAGGAGTCACAAGTTTACAGGGTTGTATGTTAAGTAGTTAAAAGGAAGGAAACAGGATGGAAACTGCCAGCATACAAATAATCAGTCTGTTCCTCTCCTAGGAACCTGTAGCCTCTTACTTGATACTACTGGTGAGTCTGGAGCTGAGGTTGAGGTTGTCCAGAGGGTCATTCTTTTCTGAGGAACTGGAGCGGGACAGGGAAAGGCTGGTGACTTCACTACCCAGCCGATACCTCCTCTCCAGGTCCAGGGCACTGTTGTCCCAGGGCTCCTCTCCTCCAACAAAGCTTGGGTCGTGTAGGGTCATGTAGGTTATACTGGAAACGAAATAAAAATTGTCAATCAACCACTATATTGTCAGTGACGGAAACAAGGCACTGGAATTAAGGACACCAGCTGTGATCTGAGCTCTTAAATGAAAAATACTGAGCCAAAAACATGTCTTTGAAAGAGAAGAAACCTGCAATCACACTTTCATTACATGCATTGTACACCATTCAACTGATTAAATGTAAGAGATGTACACTGATGTTATAAGTTGAATCGTTTCATTAAATGACACTGCAAGCATGTAAGCATGTCATTCAGATTCATGACTAATATGAAATATTAAAAACGACATGCATAATCTTCTTTTTCAGAAAAAAAAGGAATACACCCGTCAGATAACCTGAATGAAAAATAGCTGACCTTTGATCTGCACTGAGCCATTCTGTCAAACTACCTCATAAAAAAGTGTGTGCATGTGTGCATGCGTGTGTGTGGGTGTGTGTATGTGTGTGTGAGGCTAGCTACTTTTACGCTGATGGCTACAGCAAACACAGACATTAGCAGCTGGTGTTTTTTGTCCAAGGAACATCTTAATAAAAATAAAAACAAAAAAGTGTGATTAACTCTAAATTAAACAGCTATATAGCCTACAGCATTATCACTCAATGATGGTAAGAAAATGCATTCACAATCAAAATCATTAGGGCAATGGACAAATGCCACAGCGGCCAATGAATCCATCCAGTAGACGGTCAGTCCGTCACTGTCTGCAACCTGTGCACACATTCAGAACATTCGTGCACATTTGTGGGACACGTGCTTGCAGCGCTGCGGAAACCCAGACTTTACCAGGCAACAAGAAACACTATTTTCAGATTGGCTGAAAGGTGGCTGATTCAAGACAGCTGTATGGACGGACTAAACAGAGCAATCTGCCTTTGCATCATCCATTCCAAGGTTACTAATTTATGTGCAGCGAGTTTGATCACTTCTCAGCGTGAGAAATGTCATGTGTGGCGTATGAGAGTGTGAACTTATTGAAATGCATGTGTCTCACGCTCAATGCGTGAGACTTGAGAGCCCAGGGCATGCTATTTGCTGTAAGCTGAGAGTGTGAGTTGACTGGTGACAAAAATGTTACTAAAAATGACTGTACGGAATAAATGTGATACTGGGAATGTAACCATTATAAAATAAACAAAACAAACCTAGCATTGTTACTAGGGCTTCATATCAGATATAATGTGTAAGCGTGAGAAATGACTCACCTGTCATCTTGAGAGAATCTCAGCAGAGGTGACCTCTCTGATAGGTTGGCTGAATTAGTTTTTCCTCTCAGAATATTAACCACACTGAAACTGTGTCTGGAAGAAAATACAACAGAGAGTTACCAAAACATAAAAACAGATTTTCAGTTTTCGTGAACTCTGACCTCAGTGGTGAAGCCCTCAGCTGGCACATAGCCTACCAACTGTCAATCACCAGTTAAAACAGCCTAGCAGACCCTTTGTAACCTGCAGGTGGCAGAAAGGTGGGTGAGCAGCTGGTGACTAGACACCTGAGGAGATCATTAAAGAGTCTTTTGTCACCCTGCTGCTGCCCTGTGTCCATGAGAAGGCTGCAGGCTGTGGCTCTCAGGAGCATCACAGCTGGGTCTCAACCAGCAGCCAAAAATCAACACACTCACACATGTACAGCACATTAAAGCTGCTCTTGCTGGAAATTTTTGTTTACATATTTTTTAACCTAAAAAAAACAAAACACCAAGTCACATTTTCATTATGTCCAATGTTAAATTAGTCTGACAACAGTAGACATCCTAGGAATCGTTATGTAATGTTGTAACAACCCTGTGAGCCAAAACTGTTAGATGGAGAACTTTCTGAAAATTAAAGGTCCTTGTTGGCTAATCTTATAATCTTGAGGGGCTTTTGCCCTCTGCCTAACGAAAGGGTTCAATGCTTAAACGCACTGAGCATTTTCTCAACACAGCTGGTGTTTGTATTTCTGATTTATAAAGCCTAGTCCTTTTTTTCAAATTTATTCTGTTTGATTATTGTATCATGAAGAAACTAGTTATGTGGCATCTGTATTATTATTATTTAGTGAATCCTTTGTACACAGGTGACTCAGTAATTCATATGGCATGACTGTTGTTTTTGCTGTTATTTTATAAGTCAGGCACATGTTACCAAACATGTTGCAAACAGCCGGCAGTAGGATGCTTTGAATCAGTGGATGTATGAAGGGTGTTGGATAAAGGAGTAGATTACATTAGGGAAGTCTGCCGCCTTAATCCTCTCCAGTACTCTTATACAACTATAAAGAGATTTACTGCATATCTCCAAATGTTTTCTCCCTTCTTCTTTCCCTGACACAAGTCTGATCCTGTCCCCTAGTCTGGATGGGACTTGGCAGAGATACTGCACTTCACAGAGGGGTCTTAAAAGGATATTGAGCCCAGACAGAAAACACACTTATCTTAAATTAGAAGAAAATGCACAGTGGTCTCATCAGGACACACAGTGTTATTTGTTTTTTTCAGCCACTAAGGAGCACAAAATTGTGTAAATATGACACATTTTAAATGCATAAAGTGAATGTGTTGGGCAGGGGTTAGCCTATATCCACATATCAAATCCAACTACAAATATTCATGCAGCAGATACATGGTAACATTTCTTTGGAGTTGTGTGTCTGACCACTAACCCAATATTCAGTCAAATAATTGTTTGTTCAGATCAATTCTCTGCTTTGTTCACCAGCTTGTTTATCACATTGTCTGTTTGCTGTACAGTATAAACACATATTAAATTACAGGCTGTAAAACCAAAGCAAAGCTTAAAGCTTGTAAACCACTGTGACAGACATTTACCTCAAAAGGCAACAATTATACTGTGTTTGGTGCAAAGAAAAAATCTTCATCTCCAATTCTGAAGCAGATTGCGTTTCTTTATTGTCCCCAATTATTTAGTTATTTTATTTTCTGCTGCAAATCAGCATCTTTAATATATACATCAGTTGAGTTATTCTCTCCAAGTGACCTTTAAAGGGGAACTATGCAAGTCTGGTCTCCTCTGTTTTGCTAACCCTCCTCCCGGCCATGTGTGTTTGTTTTCAGTGAAGCTGGTGAGAAAACAATCAATAGAGCAGTGGATAACATTATTTATCATGTACAATGTTACAGTGTGTATATTTGTGTAGTCTTATCTGTTATAACAAGAGATTACAGGTTACGGGGTTTGTGTCACAATGCCACCAAGACAAGAGCTGGACACCAGAGGCACTGATCTTGCAAAGTTGGTTTTCAGCCAAGAGACGCTAGGTGGAAGACAGAGAGCCTCCATTCTCCCTGTAACAAGTTACAAGTCATTTATCCAACCTAATTTATCACAATTACTCTGAAGCTGTTTCATGAAGATACAAATGCAGCATAGTCAAGGTAAAAATCCTGCATAGTTCCTCTTTAAAAATGTGGTCCTTCAGTGCCAGACAGACAACCTGAAAGCCACCATCACTTAGGTTTTCTTTCTGTTGAGGTATGAGCAATGCAAGCAGATGCAATCATGTTCTGATTCTGAACAGAGGTGTTTCCTTAAAGTATTTATTACACCGGAGGGAACATGTTTTGCTTGAGAACCTGACATGTTTCCACTCTGAACGAGCCCATTTCCCATCTGTTATTTTAACCAGTGTTACTATAATTTATTCAATTGTTTGTGAACATTAATGTGAAGTATATTTTGTCCAATTGTTGAAGCCATGTCTATTACAATTTATTTGACCTGCAGTGTCATCTACTTGCTTCATGTGTGCCAAAGGGCCTTTTTACATTTCATCTGCAGAAACTCAGGCATCACTCTACTACTGAAAAGTCAGCGGATCAGATATGAAAGAGCAGACACACACCAACCAGCCGTAGTACACTCTCTGTCATGTGCAACTTTGACTGAACTCATGAAGCAAAAAACTCTCCAGTTTAATCCCAATGACGTCACGGCCACAGGGTCAAGATTAGCAGCCCCCTGAGTGACTGAGATACATACCCACAGCCACACACACACTTAAGTCTGTCTGTGTGGGAATGTTCAGTGTTTTCTACGTATGTTCATACATTCCCTGGAAGATTTGACCACCACGACCTGTGTTAATATGATTCTGCACGTGTGTCTCACGTTCTTTACTCTGGTGTTGTCTCAGTAGTCCAGAAAACCCAGTGACGAAAAGGAATGAGGGTTAATCCTTCAACTAGCACATGAGTAAAACCTGTAGACTGCAGACAGTAGAGCTTTGAACACAAACATTAAACCTGCATTATCTGACAGCAGAAACCAGCTGGTGAAACCAAAACAATGAGCTCAAAGACCCTTGAACAATCAATAGCATTTAGTGGAGCCACAGCCTCAGATGGAAAATATGTGTTTGTGACACCTGTCACATACAAGCAATCACTGAAAGCTCTTTTAATATAAAACATTGATCTTATATATAAGCAATGATCAGAGCAGCCTGAAAGACAAACTCCAAGTCTCGGATCAGTGCTTGGTGTGGCATAATCTTTCCTATCCTTTATTTAATCAGGTAGCCTTAGTGGCAGTGGTCTTTTTTTTTTTTTGCAAGAGAAACAGACACATGAGCCAACACCAATCCACCCATTTCCATTTTTGTGAGGAATCTAAGATTTTAGTTTCATATTCTCAGATTTGGGGTTGAATAGTTGGTAGAAATCTGAAAAAATAAAATTCATTAGGTTAGTCTAAACTACATCAGCTTTAGGCTGATCATTTTGTTATTGTTAACAAATCCAAATTTAAAACAATAAACTAACAATGAACTCTATTATACAATTCTTTCCACAAACAGGTATTTCCTGTGCCAGAGTTTAGCTGTTGTACAAAAACAATTAAGTGATCAATGGGCCTGGAGAAGTCAGGCATCACTCTAGGATACAGTAAAAGTCACTAGATCTCATATAAAAAAGCGGACAAGGCCGTTTTGGAGACACACACCAACCAGCCGTAGTACACTCTCTGTCATGTGCAACTTTGACTGAACTCATGAAGCAAAATACTCTCCAGTTTAATCCCAATGACGTCACGGCCACAAGGTCGAGATTAGCAGCCCCCTAAGTGACTGAGATACACACCCACAGCCACACACACTTAAGTCTGTCCGTGTGTGAATGTTCAGTGTTTTCTACATATGTTCATACATTCCCTGGAAGATTTGACCACCACGACCTGTTTTAATGTTTCTGCACGTGCGGTTAACCCAGTGATAAGAGAGAATGAGGGCTAATCTCTCAACTGGCACATGAGTAAAAACCTGTAGACTGCAGACAGTAGGGCTTTGAACACAAACACTGAACCTGCATTAACTGACTTCATAGCAGATACCACCTATTTCCATTTTTGTGAAGACTTTAAGATTCAAGGTTTAAAAGAACAAATAGTCAGTCTAAACCTACATGACACATGAACATGAACAACACATGAACATGACAATATATTAGAATTGACCGATTGTTAACAAATCATATTAAAAGACCAAAACTAACAATGAAATGTATTTCACAATTAATTCCGCAAACAGCAGTTTCCACACAGCTCAGCTGTCGGCCAAAATAAATGAGCCTCACTGTTGCACTCTGTTCCTTCATCACCATGAACATGGTAAAAACAGTCCCTGTTAAAAGCAGTAAGAACTACAGCACCTGGTGGCTTTAGAAAATTATATGGCCTTTTTATGAATGAAGGTGAGCATTCATGGGGCAGTTCATATATTCACCTTATCAGCAGGAATTTAATTAGTTTGGGTAAAAAATATTTAGTTATTTCTTTCTTTAGTTTTCTAGGCTGCCACTTGGCCTTGTGACCCACTGACATTCAGTCTGAGCAGTACTGTAGATGTCTCTAAAGCAGCTCTCCCTCTAATAATGCTTGAATAAATAATAGTCCAGTAAACATCTTGTCAGTAAAGCACTAGTAGAGAGCAGAAACACATGTAGGAGTCATACCCATCCTCCTGTCGCACAGGGACGAAGCCCTCGGTGTGGATGACGCACTGTCCTGAGGGCAGCACTGCAGACTGCTGCAGCTTCTGAGTGTCCCTCCTCTCTGAGATGCCCTGCAGCAGACGGAGCTCCCCAAAGTTTCCTGCAACAGCCTCTGGTGACCTCAGGCTGCTCCTGCCTGGATGGCCCGGGGCCGAGGTCTGAGACATCTCAATCTCCAGGTTGCTTTTGTTTTCCAAATACATGGTGAGACCACTGGAGGGGACAAGGAAGCAGAGTTTCATTACAAGGGGATGTCAGAAATATCATTTGTGTTGTGCAGTGCAGTGGACACTATACTGGTGTATGATGTTGATATTGGCTAACAAGTTAGTTAAGCAGTAGCTTAATGTTTGCCCCACACACACACTCCAGAGGAGAATCCAACAGAATTAGTGTCTGTCTGCCATTTGACACTGAGAAGGTTGTGTGCAGCTGGAAACAGCTGCTGCTGCTGCTGCTGCTAACAATGTGAGAGCAATTAGAGTGAACCAAACAGTAAAGCTGTGGAATGGAAAAGACAGACAGGGGGGTCATGTGATCCACTGCTGAAGTGAAAATATTTGGTATCGCCAGCTCTAAAGCTGCAGCAGTGAGCTTTCAGTTCATTTAAATCACTAATTAGTGATTTTCACTTTTCACACAATTATACAATTAAGTATCAAATCACAGCCTTCAGGGTGGGGGTGGCTGGCCTTTACACTTCTTTTCATTTACACTATGAACTATATATATATATAATATACTATGCATATTGATTTTAAATTGATATCCTTTGTAATGTAAATCCAGCCCTTGCTGTGCTACAGAAACACAGAGGGGAGTCAACATGCATTAGAGCAGCTGAGTGATTCTCAGTGCCTGTAAAACACAGCATGAGGTCAGTGTATGAGGTCAGTTCCAGTAGACACGTGGTCCTCATCAACACAAAGGCTGCATGAATTCGATGGGATTATTGCTCACATGAAAGGCAACAGGAACTCACATGTGACGTGTGAGCTTTCTGCAATAATAACTCTTTGAGAGGGTAAGACTACAGTCCTGTCAGGACACAGTACAGGGTTGAATAACTGAGCCTCGGGGCAATTTGCAGCGAGGTTTCCAGGAAAAAAAGATCAGTTGGACCAACCCCTCTCACTTTTAATATCAAAACGTTGATTACAGCAGTTTAAAGTTGAAATTGCACCAACTATCAAACAGCACACTATAATACATGCATTATAATTCACTTAGACTCATTTGTCGCCATCAGAGACAAAGAACAAGTTATTCAAAGATAGAGAAATACATTTTTTGGCATTTAAGGTAACTTCAGAGTGTCGACTGATGTCATTTAGCTTTATCTTGCTTTACATAACATCCTTGACCAATGCATGTGATGTGCCTCATCTGTGAGAAGAATGATCCCTTTGATATGACATCCTGCCTGTGGGCCATGTGCGACGGCAAAGACAAACTGCTTTCTTAATTTTTTTCCACCTTGTTCACAGCAATTAAGAAATCAAGATGAACATCTGTCAAGATATTATGAGAGGACACAACTGTGCCTACAGGAGGTGAATAGCCACAACTATATACAAGAATGTCACAGAACTGTTGAATGTGGCAAGTGTTTGCCATATTTGCACAGATTTTTCTTTTCAATTTTCAAAATAAAAAAATATAACAAAAGTAATCACTTGCCAATTTCCATATAACAGTTCAATGAAAGAGACTTTTATAAAGCCACAGTGTTAGGACTTAATGTCTAAACCCACTAAAACAAAGCCAGCTAGTGTTGTATAGTGCTGTAAATCCACTCTGCACAGAAAACAAAGGAGCTGAGGCAAATGTCAGGTGAGAACTAAGAAAATAAAGGACGCTTTAATTTTGGTGACAAAATAAATGAGACAAAGGTGAAAGTCAGAAAACTTACCTTGGTAGCAGCTGATTTGTATGCCAGTGATGACGATGAAGACAAGGACAACAATGTTGAAAGTAGAGGTGATGATGATAAAGTTTGTGATGTTGAAAGATGAAGGTCCAACAGTAATTTACACTGACAATCCAGTAAACGCACGCTACAGATGCTGGGATGCTCTCTTTGCTTTTTGGGGTTATATGTGAGCACGGTGTGATGTTTGAGGGCGAGAGAGGCCGGGGTGTTTCTTGCTCTCTGCTGTGCTCCCCAGCAAAGGAGGGAGATGTTCCTGAGCAGTCTGGGTCTGGAGGAGCTGAGGAGGTGGTGGGGAGGGGGAGTGGCACAACTTTCCCTCCACTAATAGCAGCTTAACAGAAAACTTTCCCATATTCAATCACTCTCTCTCTCTCTTTTTTTTTTTTTACAACCAAACTCCCATTTCTGCTTATCCACCTCCTCCCCAGCCCACACCATGACTGCAAATCCACCAGTGAACAGTGTTTCCTCAGCCAAATAAATACAAGTTAATGGATTTGTTCAGCATGTTTTCATAAGGCATGGCATTCTTATTTGCAATATGATAACATTGAAAGAGTGCAACAGCATGTCTCTTATACTGCATCAATGTCATCTTTGTGATTGGACTTTGATGTTGATTTTTCTGGGCAGGAGAGCTGTCAAATACAAACCAATGAGCCAGGCTGAATGAGCTTGGCAGATTTAAGGTGTAGAAAGGGCAGACAGGTCAGCCGGGTCAGAGACAGCGACACTTCAAGGAAAACCAAGACTCCCAGGCTGCTGGAAAGAATGACTATTCCCCTCTCTGTCATTATCCACTTTTATTATCCTCTTTGCATCGTCTTTCACAATGTTATTAAATGAATACTTAAATACGTAAATCTATCTATACCTATAGATAGATAGGTAGATAGATAGATAGATGGATAGATAGATAGATAGATAGATAGATAGATAGATAGATAGATAGATAGATAGATAGATAGATAGATAGATAGATAGATAGATAGATAGATAGATAGATAGATAGATAGATAGATAGATAGATTCAGGGCCCCCCCCTAGGAATGGGGGGGCCCAAAACAAGATTTGGTTTGTGGCCCCCAAAACACCAAATTACATACACTACTTACAACTGAATGAACAGACATGCACACACACTCATACACACACTCACACATATGTTTATGAACTGAACTGAACCCTGACTGGGACCTTTCTGATCATGTGCGGTTGTGGCCCTAAACAACCGCATGGAGCGTTTATGCTAGGAACTGGCCCTGATTCCACTGGTGGCCCTTTGCTGCATGTCATTCCCCCTCCCTCATTTCTCATCATTCCCTGTCACTCGACTATCCTAAAAAGCCAAAAAAAAATCAAAAAAATGTGCAGTCTTCTGCAAGTGTAAGATAAATGTGAGTGTCTGTGGGGCTTTATGCAGGATTAAAACACCCTGACCCTCTAACCTCCTGAGAGGTCAGAGGGTCAGGAATAAATTGTGAAAACTCCTAAAAAAAACTCTCAGATGTTCATAGTGACCTACAGTTAAATTTATTAAAGTGCCTCAGACACACAGAAAGTTAATGTTTAAGGCCAAAGCCCTGGAGGTGAAGACCATCAGACTATCCCAGAAGCCCTATTTCTAAAATTCACTTACAGCCTATTTCTGTTTATGCATCAGCACCAAAACACTGTAAGGGCTGAGCTGATTCATTTCAAAATCTCCTTTGTTGGTCTTTGTCTTTTTTCATTCACTCCGGAAAATTTGAATTTTCAGCTGCAAATTGAATCCAAACAAAACTATGAACTGTGAAATTTTAAACAGCAGTGATTCAGCAGTACAAATTGGGAAGTTTCTTTAGCACTTGGAGGCGCTACAACAAAATCAGGGATTGTATCTTTAATTTAATCTCTTAATACATTTGCCTTACCCCAACACAACTGAGCAGATTAGGATTTTAACATCCTACCATCCATGAGTAAAATTCAGTGAACCAGACTAACAGGACCTAAGTGATTAGAAACTCCCACCTCTAAAACCTTCCCCTGTGAAAATTATCTGTCCGGTGAACTGAACACAATCAGTGACAAAAATATATTTCCATTAACTCTCCTTCCCAAAATAGTGCTGGCAGCCGAGCGATCGCAGCATTTGTTTCTTTCATTCTCAGAAACTGGGCAGAGACAAAGTTCCCCATTGAGCGGCTCCAGTCACCTGGTCTGGATTCACTGTTGCCTGAGACACCAAAAGATTAAAGCTGCACACAGAAGATGTCCAGGGGGGAGGCTGCACACTGGTCTTGTGGGCTGATGTGAGATATAGTAAAAAGAACTGAGCAATCACATGTGTAATCAGGACAGGGAAGAGTGAGCCAGGGGCTTAGAATGAAGTTAACTAGAGTCACTAGAGAGTCTGTGAGGCCTGAAAGACTGAGTAACTCCATCTGAATGGAGGTATTCTCATTCACACACACACACACACACACACACACACACACACACACACACACACCAAGAGTTCATATACTCCCTCTCTTCTCTTCTCCACACATGAACACTGACACATTTGCTAAGAGAGCAGCAGCAGCTT